>JAODOY010001353.1:0-12918 GCA_025399855.1 Forbesichthys papilliferus
TTTCGCATCGCCTTTTTGCCCAAGCACCGGGTGCCCCCCCCCCCCCCCCCATTCTTGACACACACACACACACACACACACACTTATTCACTGACTAAACTCACCCCCCCCCTCCCTCACCCCCGCCATCTTTCCATGATTTTCAGGTTACTTTCATATTTGTGTTGCTTGTAGTGACTGGTGGTGGTAAAAGAGAACATTTGCTGATTATTGCATGACAATTGACTGTATAACACACTGATGTTTATTACAGTGATCCTATTTCCTCTGTCTGTACACAGGTGACAGACACAGCAGAACGGAAGCCGCCATTTTCAGCATATTGGACAGCAGTAACGACGGCAGGTAAAGAAGTATTTCTGTACCTGCACACACGCGTCCGTACAATTAGGTGATTTAGCGACTTACAATTCCGTGTATTACAAGGAGCAGGTTGGGGTTATGCATTTTCATCAAGGATGCCTACAGGTAGGTCAACTCTGGGGCTTGAACCCATGACTTTCCGGCTGGGTTGTCCAACATCCAGACCACTGCCCTATGCTCCATGAATACCCAAGTGCCCCGTGCGGAACTCAATCGCTCGACGTGTCGCCGCTCATTTCTCATTAACCGTAAACCTTTTATATTTCCCCCCCCCCCCCCCCAGGCGCGATTAAAGATGCACATCTACTGGATTCTGGATTCTTGGGCTCCGCCCCATCATCACCAGCCTTGTGGCGTGATCCGTCTTCAGTGCAACGCAGCTCGCCACTTTGGATTGCCTGGTCTCAGCCCCCCCCTTCCCCCCACATCACCAGCGTCAGAGCAGGCAATCTGAGCACTGAGCAGTGCTTAACCTCTGCAGGCTTCATTCGTCGCCATTGGAAGCCTCTTCGCTTCTCAACCAGATATGCACATTTCCGCGCGGCTGGCAAAAAAAGCTGAGCTCGTGACATTTGACGAGCCCGCTCCCTTCCAGTTCTAACACAAATACACCCCACCCCCCACCCGTAACCCCTCCGTCTCCTACCTGCCTCCACCCCCAACCAAGGGGAACCAATACTGCTCGAGCTAACAGGGCACATTCTGCCGGAGAGGAAGCGAAGCGGGCGTAGTAAAAACCTAAAACGCTATAAAACATATGGCCTGCGTCTAGCGGGGAAGTGCTTGCGCGGCGTTTTTCTGGGGCGCGCGCTGTGCGCCCACTAATGCACTCCCGAGCCGCGATGCACCATTATTCAGGCTGCCGCCGGCTCAATTCCTTACCCTTCCCTTCTCTTCTCAGCCCCCATCCATCGGCTCCATCCCAGAGCGCTATCTGTCCGCGGCCCGCGCTTAAACAAACACATTACTAAGCTAAAATATCTGCAAGTGCCGCTTGTTTTCCTCCTGCTGCTGTTCCAGTCAATCAGTCATTGGGATCTGGGGGTTGGGGGGGTGCTGGCTAGCTCAAGGCAGGACACGTATTGATGTTCATCTGAATGGGGCGGGAGCCCGTGCACTTGCATGCAACGTCATTGCTCCCCCCTTCCTCTCTATAAAATGCTGCACAAACGAGTGTCACACTCGGTTAAGTCAGGTGTAGGATACACACGAAGTCCAAAGTTGTTGCTATACCTTTAGCGCTCACTATTCAGGTGAGTCTCTGACGTAGAAATCAAACTAACCGCATCCCATCTTGTAAAAAAACAAAAAAAAAACAAAAGGCTTTGTTTTTGCAACACTGAGCGAAACATCACTCTTAAATCACTCTATTCATAATCCTTCAGATAGGAATAGCTAATTATCTGTAATGAAAATTCACAGTGCATTGCTCTCAAGATAATCTCATTTTTGTTGTCCTTTTAGCCTATAATCATTAATAATGGCTTATAATTTTCTCATGAACTTTGAAATCCCCAACAGAAATGTGTGTTTGAAGACAAAAGCAGGCTTGCTTATTGCCTTGCTATTAGCGATTTTCCTGCAAAGATTACCTCCAAAGAAGAGCATTTGTTTGAGCCATCTGCAAGGCAACGCACTCTGAGAACATTGGCCCCATGTCTCAAGCACAGGCTAAACTAATTCCTAATCCCTACCCCAATGGCTTTATGTTGAGAGAGAGAGAGAGAGAGAGACTGACCTACATGTTGTTCATTAGGTTATTTGGGGTTCTTACTTCTCAGCATTATTGTCTCCTAAACTTCCTGAACGCTATACACAGGAGTCTCTCTTCCCTGTGCCAACTGGAGAGCTCTCAGCAGCCTGGTGCAGGATTATCTGGTACCAGTATGCCAGCCTATAAATAGTGTTAACCAACTGCTTCAGGAAATCAACCACAACGGAGCCTCCCATAGGCCCACTAACAGGTTGTGCTTTTCATCCCTCACTCTGTGTCGGCGCGGGCGCGTGCGTGCGCTCAGTACAAGAGCAGCCCAGGTGTATAATGAATCGCACCTGCGTTAGTGCTGCCATGGCGTGTATATGTATAGAAATGGATGTACACGGGTGTGTGTGTGTGTGCGTTTCTTTACCTGCTAAAGAGCAGCATCTAAATGGTGCGTGCACGCTCCTGCATTTTCTGTATATCCCTCCCTTCCAAATGCAGGCACGCACACGCGCACACACACACACACACACAAATAGACACACGCGCGCTCCTTGTGTTATTGAGCGCAGCCTTCTGTAGTCCCTCTGTGTAATTGGGATCCGGGCCAGTTTCTTAACACCAGATTGCTGGAGCAACTGCGATACACTTTCTCCCGGTAGAACATTCTGCACATTGATTCTGGGCCGGCGAATGTGCCGGCCACCTTTTGCACCCTCGTTATCCCAACTCTTAAAAAGTTAAGACAAAAGACATCTGAAGCGTGGAATAAGATGTATCGATAAAGGGCCTAAAGCTATAGGTTCACAGATCAGACTTTACTCAGTATAAAGTTAGCTTTGCATTAACTGGCCTGCTCCGCGCCAAAACATTGTCATTTTGCCTATGTTGATATAATTCAGTGGGTTGTCACTACCTCTTAGAATACTATACGCCTCAAACATGTTTTCTGCTGAATACTACCCTTTGTCAGTGTCTTTCATTTGTCAATACAAAATAAAGAGAAGAAATCACTCAAAGCAGCTGTTATGGCAAAAATGTGTCCTCCAGGCTTTTTGCACTGTACAGTAATTACTAAAGTAGAAGCAAAAAGGGGGAAAAAAACTAGCCTTTGTATAAATGATTGAATAGCAGCAAAGACAAGATTCATGTTTTTGGACTGTTGAGAGAACATGAGAAGGCTCACCCCACACCTTGCTGGAATTGAGGTCATTTTGAACACATGTAGTACCCTTGAAGTACAACAGCAATAGCAGCAGCAGCAATGACATTTCCAAGAGCGAATCCAGGATTGATTGATCGAGGCGTTCCTTGACCATGGATTTGTATTCGCGCTTGTAAGAGCCTGTTGCTCACTTCTTAACCACATTTTGCCTTTCATTACATTCTTTCTAAAGCCTATAGTACATTCTTCATTCATTCTTCTTTACTGTCCCCTGCTGCCTTTTCTCGGACATCTTCCTCTGTTTTAGCATGTTGTTGTAGTCGCGTTATGCTAACACCCTTTATTGTCATTGCCATCTGCGTCTCCTGAATACCACAGAATAACAGTGGATGAAGTCCAGGCCGGCATGGCGTTCATTCAGGATGACGATCGGCTTCTGTCTGAAGAAGAGGCTGTGGTAAGTTGCCTTCATTCATTGAAAAACACTGCTTCATATATTGTGTTGCTTATAGGTATCGCGGCTCCCCAATGAACAAACAATGATGTTTTTGTTTGTTTCCATGGATTATGTTATTTTATGTGAAGACCTACATATCTTTCTGCCGCAATATTTTAACATCAAATACATTTTAAATGCAAAAAATGAATATACTGTACAGTATATCTGGTCTGTATTTGGTTAGGCTCGTGTGAATATCCTCAGTACCAACAAGAAGCTATTTCAAATAAACTAAACGCATTTCTCTGCAATATCAGTGAAATCTTCCAGCTTGGCAGGTAGTCTAAATGGGTTTTTGGTGTTGACATACAGGTGCATAGGATTTTATTGGTCAAACATTACCAAATAAGAGATTTCTTTCAGGGTGGGCGGGCATACAGTAAACAAGAGAACCCATTAAGAAAGAGTAGTAGTCCTACTGCTAACAAGCTAGCTGTCGTAAACAAATGTTCTAGCAGACTATAAATTCACTCCAGCTAATCTCACAATCAGTCTGAATCATGCAATAGGACAGACCATATACTCTATCTCTGTTTGTTGGATAATAAAAACAGTGCTTACATCAGGTTTTTGAACAACATTCATTTAGCCATCCCACAGTAAAGCAAACCTTCTTCTGTCATTCAAGGCACTGCATGCTCAGCAAGTAGGAATGGCCACACCTCAGCAGCTTGAAGCCATTTTCACATACGTCTCCATAATAATGAAAAGGTAGATTTCAAATCTCAGCTGGACTGTACAACCTATGGGCCCTTTTTTAATAATCTAAGCGCAAACCCAAACTGCATTTAGTGAGTGTCCAAATCCACTTTTGCTTGTTTAACGGCATATAAAACGGTCTTTGCTCCATGTGCATGGTTCAAAAGTATATGTATACTTTACTCTCTTCTCTTGTCATTTTTCATGAGGGTGTGTTTTGGGCGTAACATACAATAGACCAGGTTTTTGCTGTCAATGGCGCAATCACTTTCCGCTGCCTCAAGATAGCAATGCGGATAATGACAACTGTGTCGGTCTGAAACTAGCAAAGACACGTGCGTTCCCGCTTTGTGCAGCATTTGTAAGAAGCAATTCTTTTGGACATGTTATTACGGTATGTAGTGTTGTCTGATACGTGAGCAGAATCATTTAGCCTTCAGTGACCACGTGGTCTGTGTTGAAATCTACAGTATGTTTAGCAGTGTATACATTTTGAGTGTATGGGGACCCATTTTTGCTCAATTATACACCACCGCTTTTACTTAGTCACATCCCTGCTCAAGGTAATAATGCCAAATAGCTGTTCCAACTCTCATTTCCTTCATCTTTGTCTGCTTTGCCCCCTCTCCGCGGCTTTGTGCATTTCTCAGCTCTACTGTCAATTTATCTGCTGTTGGTTGACAGGCATTGCACCACAGGGTCCAATCCACATTCATTTGAATTCTGAACTGGACGAGCCCAGTTTCCCCCAGCAATGATTTTCCTTCAAGCGCCGTAGTGTGAGAACGAGGCTGCCTGTTCAACTTTGAACTGTCGAGGCTCTCTCTCTCCTACCCGGCAGTAGATAACACCAAGCACCACTTTATATCTGGTAAACAAAGTGGCTGGAGATTATTTCGCCTCTACCCACAAACTCCCCCCCCCCACCCCCCGACTATGAAGAACAATTGGTACGCAGAATCACGCAGCAGAGAAGGTCTTTATATCTCAGGAGCAGGGAAAACTGAACACGTTGCAGAGAATTGGGTGTTTTGACAGACGTTATAGTCGAAATGTGAAAATGTGTTTATTGGTGTCTCTATCTGCATCTGCAGGATGTTTCTCAAATTCTGGTCACAGCCAAGGCTGTGTTATTGATGTTAGCTGTACCGTGTCTAGCATTAGCATACGAGTTTTAGCTTCTGTGAAAATGTCATGCCGTTCTAATAAGCGGGCGTTTTTGATGTTGGTGTTGGTATTTTCTAGGTAAGTTCTCGAAACCCACATGAAATGCTCCGAAACTGAAAAAATCTATACAGTATTTGTGCCTATTTATTATTTCAACTTGGTATCAGAAAGATGTTCCTAATGAATTCAAATGCGTCTCAAGAGAGCGAGAGTGAATATGAATATGCATGAATATGAAAATGCATACTTATCTGTAATCAAAACAAACAGTGATCAAGCTGGACAAATTAAACAGGTTTCTATTGTCAGTAGTTACTGGGCAATTTACATCAATGTAGAGAAATCAGCTTAATGTCAAGGTCTAAGGGTACTAGTAGAATAGCTATTAGTTCATGTGTGTGCTAGGGGGAGTACTGTAGTTGAATTTGCTATATTTGTCCTGCAACATTTAACTCCTACACAACTTGTATTGGCTTCTGGGCATTTCTGCAGTACAATGACATTTTCAGCAAAATTGAGTTGACGTCGCAATTTTGTTGCTGTACAGGCGTAGCACAGCCTAAATATGTTGGGTTTGTTAGAGTTTGGAAGTGAATACACCAGTCGCTTGGCACTAACACAATAAAAAACTCCTCTTGCTGTTGTGAAGTCTGCACAGCGAAAAGTCAAAGAATGAAGGGTTTTTCTTATTTAGACTAATGTTGGCCGTTACCAACGCTGTTTCTTTGTCCGACAGGGATGAGCACAGATCCCTTTTTGTGTGTGTCCTCCCTCACCTCTGTGTAATTTACATACCTCTCAGATTTTCTTCCCCTTAAGAAGCTTTGGACTCCAAAGAAAATGTAGTTTCCCCTTCAGCAGGCCAGATAATTTAAGAACACAGAGGATTTTCAGTAGGGCAATTTGATGATCAAAGGAGGCACTCCTCTCTGTGGGGAGAAGGAACACTTTAAGCAGACCGCCGCTTCAATATTCCGTCATTATGTTATGGCGCTATCAATGTGTACTCAAGCACTCATATTCAAAAAGGTAATCATTGGAACGGTGGGGGGATCGATCAATAATAGTTCCCTTCATGTTGAATCGTTTGGACACACGAGAGAAGACGGAGGAAACCTTTCTGATCACACGCCACATCGCTCAGCATGCACCAGCACTGCAGCAGAGGAGTATAGAGAGGACGGGAATAAGGGCGTTTGCCCCGGGTGTCGTCTCAGCGGGACATCAGCTAGGACAAACGCCCGCTCAGAGATGCGCCGGCGTGTGACCAGCCTTTGACAGGACTGTAGCGTTAGGTTTTTTTAGAACAGCACCGGAGGAGATTGACTTCTCCCAGGCAATAGACGCCGGCACAGAGGTGATTTTCACTTATCCGTGCACTGCCCACCTTCCGCCTGCGAAAGGGGTGGGGGGTGGCTGTGGATTATGTTTTCCTATAGAGCAGGGGAGGGGGGGGGGAGAGAGAGAGAGGGAGATGTTTAGAGCTGGAGCCCTGTTTGTTGGTGATAAAGGAACAGGATGAGAACTCCAATAGATGGAAAACATTAGGTGGCTTTGGAATCACCTGGCAACCTGTGAGTGGACAAGGCAGTCTCCCTATGTAATATCGGCTCATCTCCTAAGGATACTGTATAGGGGAGCTGGCCATATTCTGTAACAAGGAGGAAATTAAGATAGTGTAGTTGTAAGTTAGCGGTGCATAGACAAAGCGGGGGGGGGGGGAGGAAACAGACCATGGAAAAGACATTATAAAGAACTGTTTGAAACTACTGCCGAGCAGTCCGACTCTGATAATAGTATCACGCCGTTACACACGAACGCTGTTTTTCACTTTAATGACGGAAAAGAAAGGCATTAAGGCTTTATAATTGCACTGAAAGATGCCTTCTATTTGGGTTTAGGCTGGTTTAACAGTATCTGTACGGAAATTAGATACCTTAATGTCCATTTGAATGCTATTCTAAAATATCATGCTAGCGGTATCATTCCAAACAATAGCCACGGGCCTGCAGCTTCTGCGGTTATTGTTATGCTATCTATATTAGCCGTGTGTGTCATGGTGATGGATTGACTGCTCCGCAGAGTATCTTGCACCTGTAAACACCTTAGTCAGTGCGCTACACATCTCAGACCCACTGTGACTTGTCACCTCCCTGTCTTGCCAACACAGAGCACACTTGATGTCGAGAACAGAAACCGGTACCAACACGCAGACACACACACACACACACACCAACCACGTCTAGTACTGCCTTCTCTCCCTAGCTGCTACAGGCCAAGGTCAGCCGTACGGACCAGCTCTTCATGCCATCTGTTTGAGCTGGTTGACATTTGGCCTTAGCCAACGCTGTAGGTTCTTACTGCAGAAGAAATGATCATTGTGTGTGTGTGTGGTTGCATTCTGTTCAGTTGTGTCAAGGACCACAGCTCAGACGTCCTGGCTTGACTGACTGTTTATTTTTAGTTGAAAGAGGTACAATCATTTAAATTGCATCAGTGTTTTTACAAATCACCTCCAACATTAAATAAATACTACAAAATAACTACTAAAATAAATACTACAACTGTACATACAACAGTGGATGTATGCAATATACACACATGCTGTGCTCTTTTATACGTTAAAGTATTTTTATGTTTGAAAGTAGTGTCTGTTGATTCTTGCATTATCTTGAATTAAACTAGGCACATAAACACAGACAGACATACAATTGTTGTACCATCAGCTTCCAGTAGGGGGCAGCAGGCCTCTAAGTTGATCCAGAGCTAATGGAAAAATGGAAAGTCACATTCACAGGTCATTTAATCTCTTTGTTTTCATGGGCTGGGCCTGGGGTGCTGCTTTTCTGCCTTGATCTCCCTGAGAGAGAGGGAGAGAGAGAGAGGGAGAGAGAAAGATATCCCTCCTGTTCAGAAATGAACAATCCTTATCTGCCTCCGAGAAATTCCTTTCCCTGGTGTTCATAGGTTTACTTGGCTCGCAGGGCTTCCAAGATTAAATGTTTACGTTCTGTGAAGATTTTCTAGACAGGGGCAGGGCTACAAGAGGAACATTTATATATTTATTTTCTCTATAAGTAAGTGCTCAGAAATGTCGTTTTGGAACACGGGCAGGGCGTGTTGCATCACTAAGTATTGCCTCGTGTTCCTTTGTTTTTTTTGCTTTCTTTTTAAAAGATTGCAAAGCTAAACGGTGCCAAGCCTGTTAGCTATAGGCTATAGACTCAGTTTTACGGTAGCTGTCTGTGCAGGGTGTCTTTATGCAGCAGCCTATGATTTCCCCGTAAAGTACGGCACGCGTTTCTTTTAACATGTAGCCTTTTAGCACTGAGGACAATGCAGTGCTGTAGCGGGTAACGCAAGCCCCTCATCACAGCAGCGTAAGAGTAGCAGTTACACACACACACATTCAGCCCGCAGTATAGCGGTACACTGTTAATTTCTCTACGCAAACAACATTACACTCCGACTGTGTTGTATATAATAGGGTCTGCTGCTTATATGGAGCTGCCGGCTAGGCAAAGAGGGGAAACGGGGGATGGGGCTGTCTCTGCTTTCTTGCCCATCAGTGTCGTTCATCACCTTCTCTGACATTGCTCGTGTATTTCCATCCCTGGCTAGAGAGCTTTCAAGTTCTGTAATGTAAGATGACAGGCCCAAACCAGCGGAGGGCTGATATGTGGCTTGTAGTGCTGAGGTGGAGAGAGCGGACCTGCTAAAAAGGGTGTAGTTTGTCATGTCTTTTTTAAACCAGGAGGACAGCCAGGCAGAGGCGGTAGAGAGAGGATTGGGTGGTACCCCCCCCTTCCCCCATGACAGGCTTTTTATTAGTGTTATTATTTTTAGCTTTCCTCGTTTAAGGCTGCGGAGCTGCTGTCAGGGATGTCAATACGGCGTCCCGACACACCGCCTCGTCCTCTCGTACCTGTCTTCCACCGCCGCCGCCGCCGCCGCGGCTAATCTTCTTCTTCTTCTTTGCCGTTTTGTTTTGAATTGGATGCTCTCAAGGTCGCACCGGCGGTACATGTAATAGAGCTAGCTGGTGGGCTGAGAAGGGGGGGGAAGGATAGGGGAAGGTTAAGAAGACCTGGTATAGTGCAGCTTCACCCCGTGCTGGTGGAGGTGGAGATGGATGCTTATGCCAAAGTGTCGCCGTCGCACCGCCTTCTTGCCCGAGGGTGACGGTGACTTTGGAGTGAATAATACATCCCTGGCTCTTCACACACGCACACACAGGCTCTAGTCTCGTGTGTGTGTGTGTGCGTGCGTTACAACAGGAATGTATAGGGCTGCCCCCCTCCAGTCCAATGAGTTGATCCGTTTCTTTGCTGAAACAGAAATGCTTTCTTATTATTATTATTATTATCTTACATTCACAGAATGCACTAGGTTAAGGCGCAGCTCATACAATACAATAAATACAGTGATGTCACCCTGCCGCGCACGCACGCACGCACGCACGCACGCACGCACGCACAGGAATGACCTGGCACTAATTAACTAACAAATGCCAATCAAAATGCAATTGCAATAGCCCGTGTTAAACCTACAATGGATTTTGAAGAACAACAATGAGGATTCCGTCCTGGTCGTGGAACAACCGACTTTCACAAGGATCTTGTAGGCGGCCTGGGAGTATGCCCTTCCGGTCTACACGTGTTTTGTGGATCTGAAGAAGGCCCCCTAGGAGATAATCTGGGAGGTGCTGCGGACTTTTAGGGTGAAGGGGTCTCTTTTAAGGGCAATCCAATCCCTGTATGTCCAAAGCGAGAGCTGTGTACAGATTCTCGGCAGTGAGTCGGACTCGTGGGAGTTGGTCTCTGCCAGGGCTGCACTTTGTTATCTTGTTTGTGATATTCATGGACAGGATATCGAGGCGTAGTCATGGTGGAGAGGGGTTGCGGTTCGGTGGCCTGGGGATCTCATCGCTGCTTTTCACGCTGTCCGTGACCTCTAGCATTCACTGGATTGGTTCGCAGTCGAGTGTGAAGCGGCAGGGATGAGGATTAGCACCGCTAAATCTGAGGCCATGGTTCTCAGAAGGAAACTGATGGAGTGCCTACTCCAGGTAGGGAATGAGTTCTTACCCCAAGTGAAGGGGTTTGGGTACCCCGGGGTCTTGTTCGCGAGTGAGGGGACATTGGAGATTGGCCAGAGTAGGCGGGAGCGGCATTGCAATCGCTTTACCGCACCGTGGTGACGAAAAGAGAGCTGAACCAGAAGGCAAAGCTCTCCATCTACCGTGCAAACATTTGTTCCTACCCTCACCTATGGTCATGAAGGGTGGGTCATGACTGAAAGAACTAGATCACGGGTACAAGCGACCAAAATTGTTTTTTTTCTCAGGAGGGTCTTCCTTAGAGATGGGGTGAGAAGCTCGGCTATTCATGAGGAACTCGGAGTAGAGCCACTGCTCTTTTGCTCAAAAGTAGTAGCCAGTTGAGGTGGTATTGGCATCTGGTAATGTTCCTCAGTTGGGAGGTGTTCCAGGCACGTCCAGCTGGGAGGAGACCTCTGGGAGGATCCAGGACTAGGTGGAGAGATTATATCCCCACACTGGCCTGGGAACACCTCGGGATCCCCTAGTCAGAGCTTGCTAATGTGGCTCGGGAAATGAAAGTTTAGGGTGCGTTGCTGGAGCTGCTTCCCCCCCAACCCGCCTCCGGATAAGCGGGAGAAGATGGCTGGATGGATGGATGGATGTTGCTTTTTCGGTTTGCTTATGTTAGGTATTTTTGTAGTATTGCATATTTGCATGATGAAAACTACATTTTCAGAGACTGGTCAATGACAAACATATAATCCAATCCCAAGCCCTGTCCCTTTTTGCCTGTCCTCCAAGAACAGTTGTGCTTTTTGAATCCGACAGAATGTCCTTTTATAGCCTACTATGCTTTTTTGTTACCTGTCACCTGTCCAACCTAGTTACAGTAACTAGGACAGGTGACAGGGGTGGGGTTCGGTCAATTGTCCACTATTAGCAGACTACCTTTTTGTTTTTGAGGACAGCCCTAACATCCAACACACTGGAACTCAATGAGCTTCCTATTGCAAACGGTTAGCCTTACGTAAATATAGACAGATAATTTACCACTATAGTTTAGCCCCACAACCACCCCTTCAGCAATAGTTCCCCTGGCACCTTCTCTATCTTAACCGCTGCCTTTCCTCGCCTGCTATTTTGTAAACAAACAGAACATAATACTGGGATTTCAGAATGTAAAGATGTAATCGCTGACAAAATGCCAGCGTTGCCACATCTCGGCAAGGCAGTGAACAACAACGCTGCCTGCTCATCAGAATTTCCACAAGCCTCTGATTGAATATTCATGATGTCTCGCGCCGATTCGGGCATAGGGACCATTTGCTTCGACATGGTGCCCCTGCCAGCAAACAATCAGTCTATAGTACCTCAGTCACCATGACAAATAAAGCCGGAGCAATCATTCTAAGCTCTGGTCAGACTCCTGTGGAAACAGGATATTAAGTTGACTGTACAAAGTACCTAGTAGCATAGTGTACTGTGTGTTGTCATTTGGGTGTACAGTATGTCTAACCTACTGTACATTACGGTATATTATATCAGTTTGGTTATTCAAGTTACAACAAGATGCATACATTTTATGAATCAAATAAACTAAGAAATAGACAACATTTTGACCCACTTCAATGTACAGTACCTACGTACAATCCAAGATCTGTATTCCTACCAGCTCAGCTCTATCACCACGTGCTTGGAGGAAATACAGTTTTATGCAGATCAAGATTCAAGAACAGGGCATCCACCTTTAATGTACAGTGCACATTAAAGGTGGAACACTTTGGTTTCTGTTAAGAGAATGTATGTTTCTGGGTGATTATGAGGACGTGCAGACATTACAAGGATGTGTGCATGCTAGGTTTAGTCTTTATTTATTCTTAGTGACAGCTCTTGTCATTAAGTACTTTGGACTTGGGCAGCGTAAAGTGGTGTGCCCAATCTATAGTGTGAAATGTAGTAAGGGTCTTTTGCATAGCCATGAAATTATACATTTCTTAAACAGTAATTGTTAAGATGCTTACAATAAGGGAGTTTAGTCCAATTTTGACCTAATCTCTCCCAGCTGTGGCAATACAATAGTTTTGTGTGACTAAAAATGTAATAAGACTATGAAATACAATATACACACAAACAGTACAGTAACATGTATCCAGTCTGTATCATACACAGCACCCTCATACACCTCTCCGGGAACCATCACCTTATTTATCGTGGTGGAGAGGTTTGGGTGCCCCTATGAACCTGAGGGCTGTGTTGTCTGGAGCCTAGTGCTCCTGGTAGGG
>JAODOY010001354.1:0-12917 GCA_025399855.1 Forbesichthys papilliferus
CCAGACAACACAGCCCTCAGGTTCATAGGGGCACCCAAACCTCTCCACCACAATAAGGTGATGGTTCCCGGAGAGGAACCATCGTATATTTTACATTTACATTTTTTATATATTTTTAATATAGTGACGTTATTGGGCACCTACATGTTATTTCCTCTACCATATAATTTAGTTTTGGTGCATCAGCTATCATGTCCACGGGAGTGTTTTCTTAGTAATAATATAATATTAATTTATATAGCACTTTTCATACAGAATTGCAGCTCACAGTCCTTTACAGAGGAAAATACACGCACAGTTGTGCTTCTCATAAACTAATACAGAGAAACAACATTAGAGAAACAAATAGTTAAATTAATTCGATTTTTTTTTAAAGTGCATTTGGTGTTTCTCATGTCCTTTTTGTTTCTATGTCAGATTACCATTAGAAATGTAAGTGTAAAGATGCATAACATAAGTTACTAAAAATGGTTAAAGGAATCAGATTTTTTTTTAAATTATAAGACATATAAAACCGTATCTTTTGTTGCTATGTCAGAAGGTCAGCACCATGCGTATAGCTAATCAGGAAGTGCATATTCCAGTAGAAGTTTTCAACAGGTCTTTTATGGATGGTTCTATCCCCTTGTACCTAATAACCTCAGTGTAGGAATTACTAAGAGTCCCTCGTATGCATACGAGGGTGCTGCCTCAGATATACAGACCCTGCATGTATATTCACCAAAACAACTACAGACTATTAGACTATGCTTGTTTGGTGGGATTGATATACAAACAACGGTATGAGTGTATACGATACGTAATCTGTCTCTGTGGTCACCGTTGTATTCAATCTATAGGAAACATGTTAATGTGCATTATTATATCAGTGTATAATAGCAAAATGCACCCGCCTTTCAAAGACTCAAGCTCAACTGAAAAGTGTGTGCACCTATGAGAGAGAGAGAAAACAGAAACATTAAGGTGTTATAAATTATTAATTTTCCTCTCATCTTGCCATCAAAGAAATCTGTAAATTATTTATCAATAAAAGGGCCCTCAAATCTGATTCTGTTATTGTTAGTCTACTTCATGACAAGGACACCAGCCATGGCCTGGTAACTAATTATTTTAATTACATGGTGTGAGGAGTCCTATCTTCAATTAAAATATCTAAGACAATAGATATGATAATTGATTTTTTAAAAGCCTCACACATGAAACCACATCCATTAAGGAAGCCATATTTTGAAGCCATGTGCAAAAAGGGGGTTCCAATGCTTGTTTTGTTTGAGGAAACCCATTTCCACATTAACATGAATTAACATTAATTAAACATGAATAACAGTATGTGCTTTTATTGAATTGATTTTATCCTTTTGGCATCATGGTTGGGAAACTTGTATTTAAGAAACAGAAGCCATATGAACCAATATGTTTGATCTGACATTTGTCAAATATACAAGTCATAGCAGCACTGTCAGATAATTTATTTAAACTGGTTTTTGTTT
Source organism: Forbesichthys papilliferus (assembly GCA_025399855.1). Lineage (NCBI taxonomy): Eukaryota > Metazoa > Chordata > Actinopteri > Percopsiformes > Amblyopsidae > Forbesichthys > Forbesichthys papilliferus. Next base: position 1,491 of record JAODOY010001354.1, read on the forward strand.
TATGGATCTTATATTTATATTATGACTGTATGTGTATACTTTACTGTTCGTGGAATATTGAGATCCTGTTTGTCTGCTGACTGTGGTTTCTCAATATGTCAAGACAAAACCCTAACCTGGATATAAGGCACTTTAAGGTATTTTGTTGTCTATCACTGTGTTTTATGCCTTTTTGTGTCACTAACCTTGTTTCTCTTAATGGCGTTTTACAAAGACATCTGGTGGCATGAAAGTCAGCACTCCAAAATGAGCACAAAGCACAATGAGTAGTATTACCAAATCTTTCTATTTGTGTGACCGTTTATGTTGCTCGGGGGATCGGATTAAAGTACGACTTAATTTCAAATATTGATTGATGTTAATAAGAGAACAGCTGATTATTCTGTGCATTTTTGCTTCCCTTTTAATTTTGAAAGTAGTCCCATAGAAGTAATAATCTAATAAATAAATAAAATAATCTGATTTCACTATTTTAGCTGGTAACTAATTAATTTCAGTTGGGTTTTTTGTAATCTTTCCAACCCTGATAATAAGACATGTGCTTGAGTCAGTGTTTTTGTGCTAATGAACTAAATGTCTTTATTTTGTGTTTTTATGTTATATTTTGTTATAACCTCAGTGCCACCAAACACTTAATCTTTATCACTATGCCCTATACCTCTGATATTCTGTTCTTTTATCCAATTTACTTCCCTCAGGCCATGCAGTAACTGTGTAAAACACCAGTCATTTGTAACACTTAAGGCTTTATAAGCATAAGCCAGCCTCATCCCCCCATCTTTCATAACCAGACATCTCTTGTTTCTTTTTATTATCACCCAACCCCCCCTCCCCCCCCTTCCCATTATGGGAATGGGGGGTTATTGCTATTGTGAGGCTATTGTGAAGGAAGAACACTGCTGTGATCCCAGTACAGTATAGCTGCAGTTATTGTCGCATGTATAATGTATCCCCCTGTTAAACGTCACTCAGGGGAAAGTGAGCTACTCTGTTATACTTTTGGTTACTTTGTTTTGCTGGGGCTTGGGAAGACTTATTTCAGTAATAATAGCAAGGTAAATAATTTGCCAATAAAAATGTTGCGTACTGTATGCTGGTTTAATAGAGTACTGCTGTTGGTAATGGTAATTCTACCATTTAAGGCAATGTCACTATTTCTTGTATTTATATCTCTATATCTCCACATCTCCACTTGGACTTAAGCACTAGAAGCCCTTGTCTTTGAGACCTAACAATGGTAAAGTTCCATTAAAACCCTCTTTCTTAAACCAAAGGATAAAACCTACCAAATAAAAACCTGCCTCCGCGGCCCTCCTCCTCCTCCTCCTCTTCCGCAGGCTGGCGGTCCCCATGCCACTCTGCTCAACAGATTGGCACTTTCATCTTGTTTGAATATGGAAAACCACAGGCTCAAAGTCACTGGGTCTGATGCCATCACACAGGCACACAAAGCTGGCATAAACGGTGTTAAACACGTGTGTTTTGTTAGTAATGGCACCCTTAGTAGCCTCGCAGGCAGAAACGGTACGCCCACACCCACTCTGTTCCTTGGAGCAGCAGTGTGTGGCCTGAGTGCGTCTGAACCATGGCTGATTTCTCTGGAGGCGTATGACTTTGCGAGAGTTGTTGTTGTTGCTGTTTTGTTGTTTTTCGATTTAGCTATTGACAAATAAGGTTGATGTATACACCTGTCATTCCTGAATGTCCAACTTAATGACTTGAAGAAAGGCTGGTCTGAGCACACTGCCACATGAAAACGTGTGTATGAATATTGATCTGTTTTGATTAACGTCATCTATGTTTTTCTCTCCCTCAACTTCATACTTGTCTGTATCCTGTCCCACCGCTCCCCTCTAGCCAAACGAAGTAACCAACACAATGTGTGGGTACAAAGTGTTGAACAAGGAGGTAAGACGCCTGTGGTTCTCCTTTCAGAACCATCTTATTTTCTAACAGCCAACTAAATAGCCAGTTAACATGTTAGCTGAAGAGAAAGAGAGGAAAACGGTTAGACAGTTACACTCTGCACACATTTGGAGTTTGGTGCCATCATGCGGTATTGCTAATTGTCCAGTGGAAACACAACCGAGGGAAAGCCAAAGGGGTTTAAACACAGTTCAGGTTCTTGGAGCGGGGTGCTGACACAGGCAACACCCACCTCAGCCACACTGGTGTTGACCTGCCATGTCACCGCCTTGCTTATTAGCTCGCTGTCATCTTGGCAGTGATGGCTGGGGTTGAGTGTCTTCTAACTTGACTCTGCACCACATTTAAATAACGTCAATCGCCTCAAAGTGTCGCATGACACCTCAGAGGGTCTCATCAGAGAGCAACATCGTAAAACCTATGGGCTCTATCTACCCACCCCACCAGTGCAATGTTATTTCTGAGTATCTTAAATAACACATTTTCCCTCAACTTCTCATTGAGGACTGCTGCCAATTAGAGGCATAAACAACCAAATGAGGCGCAGGTGCACCATGTTGAGTTGTTGGACCAATCCAGACTGTGCCTTCCAGCAACAGCCCCCCCTTCCCCACTCCCCCCCATCCACCTGCCACACATTTGATGTGTTTTATTACTGGTTGGTTTCACTGGGAGAACGTTGTCTAATGTACGAGAGATTGATGTGTGTGATTGTTCCTAACAAGTTCCTAGCACTACCAAACGTTTCAAACACTACTCAACTGTAAAGTGTAATGATTGGTTTGCATGGCTTTACTGCCTTTTAAACTGTAAGCAAACTGTAATGTATGAGTATAATAACACTTTAGACTTATTAGAATCAGTTTGAATTTTAGCTATATAATAATTGAAATATAATTTATGAGAATATACAGATATGTTTCATTGTTATATGGCTCATCTCAATAGTATGAAATGTACCATTTATGTATGCCATTTGTTTTGTATTGCGTTTGGCCAAGTGCCTGAATCAAAGACTAGATTGAGGAATGACAAGTGTTGTCTTTCATAGCGTTTGGATGTGGTGGACATTGTCTATATCAGAGGCTGCACTGACGCAGTCTTCATCTGGCTGATTGACAACTGCAAGTCCATGGCTGGACTGTTGCTGGGGATATTGCTGCCACAGGTATCGTATACATGAGAGGAAGGCACAGTATTGTGTGATTTGCTTGTTTAAATTACTATTGCTTGCTTACATGAAGCTAATAGCTGTAATAAACCACAGGTGTTTATCGCTGAAATGTACAAAGACACATTTACATGCACAGATATTTAAAGTGCATTTGTGCACAAAGTAATTGCTACTTTTCACAGCCATCATTTAGTCATCACGCATGAGTTGCATGTGGACAAACCCCCGCCCCAACACACAAAATTGTGTTTTTCCACCGATTTACCCTCCTGTGTTAGCAGCCTGTTTGATTTCCGCTGTTATATTTCCCTCTGCCGTTATTTGTTTCCTTCTAGTTATTTGGTGTGATTATCAGTTGGCTATACATCACGCGTGTGGAGGACGCCATCAGTGAATATGGCAACTACATGGATGGACTGTTGGAGTCGAATGTACAAAGAGAAGCCAAGAAGCAAGGCCGCATTTCCAGATGTTGCAAGTGTATGCCTGAGATAGACTGAGGTAGAGGAAAACGATGCTACCGTCTAAAACTCAAACTAATGCAATGAGCATACTTATTTTCGATGCTGAAAAATGAAAAAGTTTACATGAGTCATTGTAGTGTTTGCAGTAAAGATGTCCAAAGGAGATAGTAACAATATCCCAGAAACACTGGCCTACTTGTTTAAGCAGCATACTGTAAACAAGTGTCAAAACATGAACCAAGTTAGAAACTTTTCTTCAAACCATAATACTTATCGTTAACTACTAAATATGTTGTACTACTATATTGTGTGCTGGAGAACCAGTGTGTCTTACAGAAGTTATCATTGGCCTTCTATACATAAAAAGCCATGCAGCTATTTTGTACATGATATATTGTATCTCCCAATGTTTCCAGATGTTCTCCCCCGTGAATCCCTTATTAATTTCACTTCACTGTTTCCTCTGAGCTGATACCTGTCCATGTATCAAACAGGTTATCTTACTTGTGCAGTGAGCTAAGCAGCATGACGTCTTGACCTCTGCTGCAAACATTGTTAAGGTGAATGGAATTACATGGAGCTCCAGCTGTGATTAGTCTGGAGCAAAGTGTGTCAGGGGAAGCACCGCTAAATACAATCAGTAGACTTGATTGAACCAAAACAATCTTGTGAGTTAAAGTGGGACATGTGCACAGTGGTTTCTCCACCCCCTGCTATTGCCTTATTTGACATTTTCTACTCCTTTGTTAAAATGTGTAAGAACGTTATATTTTCTGCACAATCCAAATGACAGCAGAAGTAGCAGAAGAGTTGCACAAGTTTCAGGGAAAGAACATGTTAAAGTCCAAAGCTAAGAGGTGAAAATAATGGCTATCACTGTAAACATAGTTTACAGTTTAATTAAACTATTTAAAAATGTTAATGCAATTTAACATAATTTTTATTCTTATTGTTTAAGATTAAAGTATTACTTGGCATTTACCATTTTAATTCTAATGTTATTCAGACACAAATAAGTCTAGAACATTTTAAATTCGATTAGTATCTACAGTAGCATACATAACCATGTCTAAAATATAACATGTACTGTAGTGATCATCTAGCCATTATTCTGCAGCAGGCTCAACCTTAAGTAATTCTCAAGTGCCCGGCTATATCAAACGGTGCTGCTATCTCAGTTATTAAATATTTACTCAGTCAAGTCTTGATTTAAACCTATTTGTTTAATTTCACATGGAATTCTTTTTTGAAATATGTTATGATATACAGCACTGAACATTGTTTTTGTGAAGCTGGTAATGTATCTGTTCCCAATGTAACAAAACTGATACATAACTCAAATTATACTTATTCAATGGTTGGTATTTTATACTTTTAGATTATTTTTAATGACTTCTAAATTATAACCCCCTTTTCTGCAGTGTTTGTAAGGAACTTCCTTCTTAGTCATTGCAGTTCTGTACACTGTATGCATGTACTGCAAAATATAAACACATGCAACTGCTACAACAAACAGCCTCATGTGAATAAAAATGCTATTGAACTGCTTTTTCCAATGATGCTTGTATGTTGCATAATGTAGATTATACAGACAAGATAAAATACAAAAACCTTGACGTTTTATGTATTTTGCAGTCTGTGTAGATGGTTGTTGTGGAATTCTACAGACTGCAGACGGTGACCTATAGGCACTAGAGCTGTTGCAAGTGGCTTGAGTTGCATTCTAAGAACCCATAATATTCCTTCAGCTAAGGCTACATTATCACTGCTACAGAATCTAGAGCTATAGAATTATTCTTGATATTGCTAAGAATAAAGATACTGTAAAGCTGCAAAAGAGGAATATTAAGCATATTGAACAGTGAACAGACATACTGATCTTCAAGATCATTTTTTGCTCTATTTGCTAAATTAAGCTATACCAACCAACAATTAAAGATCACATTTGATGCTATGAACACTTGATAAACCAATTAGATTTGTTGATCTCTCAAACTGATTTGCGTTTTCTTTTCACACTAACCACCTTCAACTTCACAGCATCAAAGTGCCAACCCTCCACCTGGCAATGTTTATCATAATTACATACAATTACATTTTCATCCAAAAGTGGTATGATTTTCATATTTAATGACACGTTATGAGTCATAATGCACAGGTGGATTAAATGATAACTTCCTATTAAATCTGCAACCTATCCATGTTGATAAAAAAGGCTAAGTTAAGATGGGATATACATACAGTATTGAACCCTCTTTAAATCTGACAAAGTTGTCTTTGCGTGTTCAAGCGTAATAAAACTAAGTGTAACTGCATGTGTTTTAGATATGAGTTATGATTACCTTTTCATGAATGTGAAAATAGACATGGTAACTGACTGACCTTCGATGTAAATAACGGCAGTGCCGGGGAACACATTTAGGGCTGCCATCACTTTTTCCTTTCCCGCTGATTAGTGGACTTCCTGCTGACAGCAGCTGTAAATATTTTACATCTACCACCACAGAGGAAGATGATTTTCCCTAAGCACCCAACTGCGCTAACTGATCTGAAAGTAGGGGCCCTGTTTAGGACCTCACAACATATGCCCCTTTTTTGTTTCTTGCATTTTCAGGTATTATATTATTCCTATACCCGCTCTCATGAAAGGACATTTTTGTTGATTTGAAATAAAGTAGAATTCCTGTGCAGCTTTTGCTCTAGCATAACTCTTGCAAAAAGCTAACTTTGCTCAGGTGCCATGCATTTGCAAAATGCTCTAGATACATTTTAGCATATCTTGTTATTAAACCTCCTGTTTCAGACTCTTTGGAGTAAGCTATAAGAAGCTACGAAAAAACTACGCAGCATTTTCTTAACTTTATTTCAGTTTCCTAGCATTTGTGTCCTGGTCTAAACATAAAGTGGGTACACCGATGACAAAGCAAACACTCTCCCACTGGAATGTGGGGGCAATCGTTTCGGCTTGCAGGCTCATTCATGGTCTTTTTATGTCCTTGTTTAGAGGGATCTCTATCCAGCAGGTAGACTGTTGGGGCAACAGTGGATAGTGCTGTGGCCTCACAGCAAGAAGGTCCCGGGGGCTCTGGTTTCCCCCACCATTAAAACATGCAGGTTCACTCTCCAGCCAGTGTCATCCTGACCAGTGACACTAGCCTCTGGAGCTGGTCCCTGGGCGCTGCACAGCAGCTGCCCACTGCTTCCTTGAGGGATGGGTTAAATGCAGAGGATGAATTTTGCTGCATGTATTTGTATGTGACAATAAAACAAAATCAAATTTTAAGCACATTTACCTGCATGAGCACATACTGTAAAGTTGTCAGTTCCATTCCACATGCTCAATAGACCTTTTTCACAGTGAGCTGGAGGTGCTACTCAAGACAGGTGTACTTTCCTGTCCTGTTTGGATACATTTTTGAAGTCCCTCCTGGTCCACACAGGTGTTTTGAGTTAATGTGGCTGATTAGACTTGTTTTCAGGCGTGTTCACACTTGTTCACCTACACGATATGCAAAGGTTTTCATTGTAACTGAGGCTAAACTAGAGGTTATGAGTTTATTTTAAAATGTCTGAATACAAAAGAACTTTTCCTCAGACTAGACTGAGAAAAATGTGTATCTCTTCGGTAGGGTCCCCCAGGTCACTAATAAAGTTCTAATGAAATGGACAATTAGAGTAGAGGGGATGTCAGTCAGGTCCACAAGAGCATTTACAGACCTCTTCTCCATGAGTAGCTCTAATAAGCCAAGTTAATGAAAATCACATGTGCCTACTGCTGCTCATCATGGGAAATAATGTTGCAACCTTCATTAAAATATGTCAAATAGCAGATAATGAATAAATCAATCTGTTTTCAAAGTGCTTTCTGTAATTTGCAGCATATGTGGATGTTTCTTATATCATCTTTCTGATCAGGACAGCCAATAGAACTATTATGTTTAAATATCTAGATATGTCTTGAGTTGCATTCCAAGATCCTATAATAAAGCAAACTCCTACTGTAAAACAAATTAATGAAAGAGCTAGAAAGTCCATTAGAGAAACTGATAGATTATACATATTGTCTCTGAGTATATTGTATTTTGCCAGACCATCCTGATCGATCTCTCAATTTATCTACTTTATAGTATAACATTTACATTTGTATTGATTATGTATTCACCTTTTATCTTTAATGTGTGTGTGTACATGTGTGTGTTAGTGCAACTACAACACAAACATATTGGACGGTCCAAATTGGCCCCATTGTTTCTCTATATTACTGTAGCTGGAGTTCAGAGACATTTACTAGCTGCACCTTCAACACTGCCTGTGTGCACCCGTGTGTGTGTGTGTGTGTGTGTGTGTGTGTGTGTGTGTGTGTGTGCATGTGTGTGTGTGTGTGCGTGTGTAGCAACCCTGTATTTAACATCCTCTTTCTAGCCTCTGTTCGTGTAAACAAGGGTCTTAGATCTCGTACAATCTGGCCCATATATGATAATGTACAATATTATAAATGATTGTACGCTGTTCAAAGTGTCTTCCGGTGACAGCTACAGTACCAGCATTAATGAGCAGTTAGTAGGGTTAGGCATCTGGCTTAAGGACACTCCCAGGTAGCTTGCATGCTGCAGATGGAACCCTCTCCCATTTGACTGGCAGTCAACAGCCCTGACCACATATCCCTCCAAATCCCAAAACATATTTATAAAGCAGTATTAATTTATACTGTATGTTACATTCACATCTGCACACCAGTCAGTGTGTGGACATCCATCCATACATCCATACATGCATGCATCCATCCATCCATCCATTCAGGAAAAGAACATGTGAAACAGGCTTGCAGTACCCGGACATTAAGGCAATTATTTTCACCATCTGCATCTCACAGTCTGTACTCACAGTCATCAGTAGTGCTGTTCGTTGTTAGCTTCATAAAGTATTTCTGCACATAAGCCTATAAGCTCACCATTGGCAATGTCAAGCATCAGTGGTTGAAGTGAGAGACCATGGACTCTTAGAGTTGATGGATCATGCTTACTCATCTAGGCGTTTAATGGACAAATGTAGGTTTGGTGGATGCCAGAAGAACACTACCTGTCTGAATGTAAAGTTTGGTGGTGGAGGAATAGGGGACTGTTTAAAATGGTTTGGAGGATAGGCCCAAATAGTGTACCAAGCTGTAGGCTATTGAAGGAGGTTAGCTATTTATAGTAAAAATGTATGTAATTACATTGACAATGATGTTCATTTTGTTTTTATAATATTACTGTATGCCTTACTACTGTGTGTTATGCTCTTAAAGTTTCTTTTTGGGAGTTGTTGCTTGAGGTGAAAACCACCAAAGTTGACTTAAGTGTACTTAGCATACCTTTTAATATAAAGTTTTGAGAAAAAAACTCAAAAAGGAATTCAGTGAAAGACAGTTTTCTGTCGTATTGCTGCACAGCTGGTATCACTCTCATCAAGTCTCTCAAGTAATCCTGCTGTGTCATGGAGGCAGGGTCTGAAAGCTCCCTGTAGCCCAACACAACTCCTTTCGTTTCTCTTTGTAGCAATTAATTATCATCGCCATGGTAATTACCAGCAGTGCATATGAATCTGTTATCATAAAGCCTCGTGAGGGAATATTTGCCGCAAGATTATTCACTGGGAAACGTCTTAAATGCCATGGAGATTCTGTCTATTTCCGATGTTCATGGACATTGTTGCTCTAGAAGACATTAAGATGCAATCAGATACACATTGCCTGAGTGTTTTCACTTTCAAGCTAGAATTTTTTCACTTTGTGTTTAATATTTCAGACAAATAATCACACGGATGTGATATTTCTTTGAGATTATTATTACATGTAACATCCATAGTGAAGTGGATATTCAGTTTTCCGTTCCTGATATTTCCTGGCTTTCACATAACAACATAACTTAATTTGACCTTACTTTTAAACCACTATTTAAATGTAGTGTACCCATTTAGCATACACTTCTGACACTTCTGTCTGACTGACAGTAAGTCAAGTATTTAGGAACAAGGGCTACATTACAGTATTATAAAGTATTTACCAGGTGTTTAACAGGTGTCACAGGTGTCACATAATGGGCATTATAGGCTAGTAATACAAGTAATTAGGAGACATCAAAGGTTTTACAGTAAGCATGCATGCTATAGGCTACGGCATATCAGAAAATACGTTGTTAGTTTACCTGGTACCTTAATGATGCAGATACAGCAAAAACAAGTGGTTAACACTAGCCAGATATCCACTCCTTGTGTTTACCCCAGGCTGATGTTGCTCCATGAAAGCAGCTTTGCCCCAATGCCGACTACAGTATATTGGAGATAGGAGAACTGTTGTTGCTATTGCAACTATTGAAAAACTCAAACTCAAACTTCTTAAACTTAAACTAGTTTAAATCTCTGGTGGTCAAAAGACTGAACATTAAATAAGCCTTTTGGGGAGAGCGACGTCTCAGATCAAAACAACCCAGAGGATTAAGCCGGTACTTAGAGACAAGACCAATATAGTTAGAAATATTATATTCCCTTGGTAGATGTGTTCATATCACATTCTTTGTTACTGTAACATAGCATTTACACACAAAATCACAAAATCTAATACATACTTTTTCTCATTAGATCTAGAACAAACCAATATGTTTTACTGTTGCACCTCACTCTATGAATCGCTGTGTGGTAGGCATGTCCAGGCTGCAGTTGGACAGTTTGCAAAGGTTTTTGGGGGAAAACCATGAATTTGGTGCTCTACATGGGTTAATGGGTCAGAAAACAGAAACACATCATGTGGAAGAATGGATACGGCTGTAGTTTGCTCTTCCAATCTCACCAGACAGCGCTGTGCCCCAGATCTCCTCAGGACTATTGCATCTCCACTAATCACAACCTCAAACACACGCACACAAGTTATCAAGAGAGTCCTCTCTTCATTAGTATGTAGTCTGGTTTTCTCTATCTTTCCCCTTTCTGCCTGATACTGTATTAGAAAGGCCACATTATATATATTTTTTAACTTTGAGACCTTCATGGCCAGCATAAATGTTCTGAAAGGCAAAAAAACAAACATTACCAAAATAACCATATCTATAAAATATTTTTTTTCCAACCAGTGTTAAATTTGCACATATAGGGCCAGCTTTACTGAAGGTTTGCATGAGTAAAAATGTGTGCAAACTTGAAAGCATTTGCACACATAACACGTAAACTGATCTACTAACGGTGTGCAGTATGTATAAGTATGAGGTTTTTCAAATGTGCAAATATAGCATATATTGTTCATTTATGCTTACCTTAATGAATATGCAATTTGGGGTGTTTCAATGTAAATGTGATAAATTAATGCAAATACATTAATGTAATACACACAATGTGATCAATCAAGCCAAAAAGCTATTTCACGTGATTGTGACATTTAATTTGTTTGAAAGGAAGGTGCAAACCGCCAAGCAGGCTCTTGTTGGGACTGAGATACATTGTTTTCCTTAGAATAATCCAGCACACCTGAATGAAAATGTTTATTATCTGCCTCCCAGCACTTACAGTATACAATACTGTCTTTTCTAGTTAAATTCACGCGTCTCTGCTGTAGATCAACAATACTGTATGCTAAATAGTCTTTTCCACCAACACCCTAATTCCATCATATCGAATTCTGCTTTCCATTCCGACTCTACGGCGGAAAACCATGAAAACACGCAAACTTAAATACTGCCACCTTAATAATGCACCTGTTGTCATTTTACGCAATAATTCATATATCACCTGTAATACGTACTAAAATTAAATGTGCAATATTATACAATGCCCACGCTATTTAGCACTATTTCTTTGGGAAACTTTATTCAGAACATTATTATTAATATTATT
>JAODOY010001355.1:0-10376 GCA_025399855.1 Forbesichthys papilliferus
CTATTATATATTTGTATTATGTTGTTTTATCTACATTTTCAACAGCTGACTATTATGCAAAATGTGTACATGACTTTCAATTGAATTATAATATGAATTTAGCTTTGTTTTTTCTATTTTTAGTTTTTATTGCCATTGTATTTTCTATTTGTGGAGGCTGTTAAACATATTTACCATTAGGTTCAGTGAGCTGCTGTAAAGAACAACCTGTAGGACAGAGAAACCATGGCAACTCAATATACATCTTCCCAACTGTGTTATGGCGTCCAGCTGTAACTTACTCCAATAATTCTATGTCTGGATGTAATGTAAAATAATCCCATGAAAAGGGATGGTACTGTAACATCATTGATGCTGTGATGGTTGTCATTAATCCAAGGTAAGCAAACCTCTTTCTCAATTATTTTGTTGTTTTTTTTTTTGTTGTTTTTTTAGACTCTTAGTAATTTTAATATGTTGCTATTCACTTCTGGTTTCTTGCAAAGGTAGAACTTGACAAGCTGCTTATATTATTGTGAGACATGTCTTCAAATCCAATGTGTTGTCAGTGTTTGCACCTGTGATCTGCTTTTTCAATGTAAATCCTGAACCAGAATGGTATAAACCGGTGCTAAAGCTAAATTGCTTTCTGTCCTAGAGAAACAGCTGCTGTTTAATATTAGAGAAAATATCTGAGACGGATTCCTAAGAGTATTGCTAATGCCTAACTTCACCTCAAGGGCCATCTTTCAGTGATTAATCTCGGTGCTCCAGGAGTTCTTAATCTTGTCAAAAGATGCCCATAAATACCCATAAATTGCATTTCAGATGCACAAAACGGAATTGGACATTCTTTTTATGCTAAACTATTCACCTTATTGCATGCCTTATCTTTTGCGGTTGAACATCGCCCAGCATCCACAACCAAGATTACATTATTTATAGAGGATAATGAATGAATTTACAGCGGTTGCAAGTATCAACACGCCACGATGAGTCACACCAATTGATATGGCTTGCATGTCTCTACCCGCATGTGTTAATATTAATTCAGTTGCTTTTTTAATATGTTGGCACAACGTGGCATAAATTGTCATAAATGAATTGGTTGCCCATGTAACCCTCCACTACCTTAGCAGTATTTGATCAACTCCCAGTTAAAATGTTCTGGGTTCAGCCCCCAACAAGGAGACCTAACCGCAGGTATTGAGCAAGATGTCTAACCCAGGCCTACCTGCTCACTGTAATTCACTTTGCTAAATAATTTGATTATTAGATTATTTCTTAAAAGTACCTTTTATTGATCAGAAGCTCAGGACAACACCAGGAAGGTCGTGACAAAGGTGAAAATCTCAAATTGCTGAATACTGTACTTGAATTAACAAGTTGCCGGGCCAACAATATTGTTTAGGGTGGCCTATATTGTGTAGGTAACTAAATAATCCACTAAAATAACAATTGACATATTTATATATTTATAGCACAGGTTGTATTTATGATAATGTGATTTTCTGACAATTACATTTTTGGAAGTGAATACATTTGGGATCATGTAATTTGGATGACCCCCTGCAGTACCTTTGAGGTTTCCCTAGGGGCCTCGAACCCCCCGTTAAATATCCCTTGACTACGGTATTCCCCATGCCCATAGACACTACTGTATCCCCACAACATGCATGCCTGCCTGCCTATAGGAACCACAGTGCCCATGCCACCCTGCGGCACAGTGGCTTCACCGTGCATAAGTGGAGAACAGTAACACAAGAGTTGTTTCGATGTATAACTCATCCCCCCGGTGTCTGTCAGCATGCCTCACCCTACGATATATTTGAGGACAGGCTTAGTGAAGAGCTGGGGGCTGTTTTGATTTTCCTGGTTCACTGCGGGGATAGGATAGGATTCTACCTGTATAATACATACCTCTCCTACGGACCCACTTGTCTCTCCACGTCGCTCTCCTCATCCAGCAGCATTAACTGTTATGCTTATATTTGTCGTCAGTCCTCAGAGTTGAAGACAGAAGCATTATTTTTGCACAAGGTCAAGGTCATCTTTATTATCCCCGAGGGGCAATTTGTGTTACAGCCAGCAGTAGTCACATAACAATAAGGACATGACAATAAACATTATCAGACAACAATAAATGACAACATTATGCATGCACATGGCTAATACGAATATTATTATTATTATTATTATAACTATAATAAGGGATGATATTGTGTTGGCAGCAGCAGTAGCGGAGTAATGGGTATGCTCTCAGGGATGGGAAGTATCTGATTACATGTAAATAGTTACATGTAACTGATTACATGTAACTGATTTCAAAACAGTAACTATTAATCATTACAGTTGCCAGCTAAAATAGTGGAATCAGATTTAAAAAAATATTGGTGATTACTTTCAAATTTAAAAAGTTAAAAGTTTCTGACAAATGTATGAAACAATCGACTGTTTTCTTATTGATCTTCCGTTAACGTCTTTCAATAATTGAAATAAAGGCCTACTTTAATCTGATCCCCATAGCAACATAAACCATCACAAAAAAAACAAGTTTGACACACCCATGCAGTAAATAACTTTGAATGGCATTTCAGAGAACAATGTTTAGGCGAGAAATAATCTAAAAGTAATGGAAAGTAATAACATTATGTTATTTAATTAAGGTAATCCAATAATTACGTTACTGATTATCGTTTTTGTCTGGTAACTTGTACCTGTAACGGATTACATTTAAAAAGTACCCTGCCCAACCCTGAGCATGAGACGGAGCAGGGCGAATTAGGGACTCATGCCCCTTGAGTAACCTATGGCGACGTGTGGATCCCACTCCGACAGCGCTGATTGGCTCACGGCAATGAGCTGTCGGTGACATTTGTGGTTCTGCGGGCATAAGCACAAAGAAAACATCTTTCTTTTCTTATTTTGCCAACGTCTGTGTCGCATATCTGTAGGGATTAGCGACAGTATAATGCCATTAAAAGTAAGGGCATCCATCCTGTGTGTCCGTGTATATGGAATATGAACAGACAATGGGAGGCAAATGCAATCGGGGCTAATAGAACCGTCTGCTGCAGGGGCAGAGGCAGTGCCCAGCAGTAAATGCACCTCTATTCCCGCTCACATTAAGCATAGGACCTGCCAACACTCCCGATATACTTGGGAGTCTCCCTATTTTTAACATTGTCTCCCACAGTGCTCCCGACTGTATTCTCCCGTTCCCGATTTCATAGTGATACATAATCATAGCAAACGTTGGCAGGTATGCCTTAAGTCACCTTTGTCTCCAAGTTAAGGAACATTTAATGGAGACAGGGCAAGAGGACTGCTCTGTTAGAGGCCTTCCAGAACCTGTTGGGACAGGTATGTGTTTTCTGTATATTTTACTGCTGCGTTGGCCTGGCCACGTGCCAAAGCTGACTACTTTCTCTCTCTCACACACACACACACACACACACACACAACAAGAATAATATTATGTGCTGCCAAAAACTGACACCAGCCCATCGGCTACTTCCATGCACTCTTAGCTGGTTGAGCATAACGCATTGTAGCTTCGTCAGGAGACGGTTCCTTGACTACAAAAACCTGTCCTATAGGGATATGGCGTGAGGGGACCAACGCGGCTCGAAGATTTGAGTGACATCTCACAGACGTGCACGTTTTGGTGAGTCAGCAGTTGCTGTTGTATTAATATTGTTTATTAATAGCCACTTTGCCGTTTTAGTGCTAGCTTTCATGTGTTTGTAGACTTTGTTGACATGCTTCATCTTTTGCTATGTTCTCAATTAGTGTGCCCGAGCTAATAACAGAAACACGTTTCACGTTGACCTGCGTGGTTATGCGTATTGACGCTGGTTGTCTCACGCTAAACAAACGTACTTCCCCCTCTGCATACTTCCATTCGTATGCCAAACGCAATGGTGTTGTTTTGTTTGTGCAAAACGCAATATTTTTGTATTTTATTTGATCAGATGCATTTTATGGTGACTGGTGGAACAACAGACAGGCTGTTATGCAGTCAGACATTGCAAGTACTAACAATGTCACCTTGTAACCCAATTGCATTCAAGAGAGATTACATTTTTTCATGAAAGACAAAAAACAAACAAAGAAAATCTATATGAAAATGTAAATATTACAGTACAATAAACAAATAGGCACAGTATAGGCCAGTGGCTGACATCATGTACTGTACAAGCATCTTTGAGCAAGATGTCACCTGTTCCATAACATTATGCTCATAGTCACTTTGGATGAACTACTAAATGACCTGATGGTCAAGTGTGCTCTTTTCAAATGTCGTCTTTAGTAATGGTAAATATTTGTATTTTATTTTTAAAATATTATTTTTAGTATATACCCCAAACATTTCCACAAGCAAGCATGATAGTATAACAAGTAAAATAATAACTAATATCATGAATCCATAATAAATAACGGCCTGACCCCTTGAAACCATTTTGCCGCCACTCAAGGAGTCCCAACCCCTGCCTTTGTAACCACCAAGCTAATGAATCTTCCTCGTTCATCCTCATATAGGCATTAATAGGAAACATGTCCCAACTGCTCTGAGAGGAACACGGACTGAAACATGACATAATTACATCATGAAAGTGAAAATGCAAATGCTCACAGTCGATCAGTTATGCCTGTCAAACCCAAAGCCAGCTATTGGAGAGATGTACCATTCACATATTAGTGGTGGTGTCATGGAATACGGACAATTGAATAAGAACAATTGAAGAACAATGGCTACTGCAAGGATAACAAGACACAAACCGCCAGACCACTCCAAAACCCTGTAAAGAAAGTTATTTTATATTTTCCTCTCTAGCTGGAACATGAAACTAAAGAACAAAATGTTGCCTGAAAACGTATCCAAACTAAGTCCACTGTTGCTGACTGTTGAACTGTCTCTCATGTACTTCTCAGATGAACCTGAGCCTTGTAAAATCAGACCAGACGGATGTGTCCACACACACACACACACACACTTCCAATGCATCTTGATTCCACGTTCAGCCTTTCTCAGCATTATTTGGCTGTGAGTACCGTGATGGCCACGGGTCGTTGCCACTTTTAATGAGCTTGGTTCTACAGGTCTGGGTGAGGTTACCTTTACTGGAAATGAGGCCACGTGTCTCTCCCCCCTGCCACCGGCTCGCATAACGACTCATGCTCCACAAGAGGCCAGTTGTGTCAAACCACTGCCGTTTACAACAAACTGGCCCTATGGCACATGCAACGGGTTTCACTGTCAGTTGGAATAGTGTCTGATAAATGATCTAATTGTATGTAGTAATACCAGTTCATGTAATCCCTCTGTGCCATAGAGTAACAATATAATTAATTGTTGGTGTTTAAAAAAAAAAAATAACATGACATTTAAATGGCAGACAATCCTTAATAGCTTCAAGCCATTTTCAATGGCACACGTGCACACACGCACACTCTGTGGCATCCCATAATGCAGGTTATTTTGGGCTGTGTAACATTATATTGTAAATGTAAATCTGTGCATTTATTTAAGTTATATATCTTTATATATCGATTCAAATTTCCCACCAAGCACTTCCTGGAACTGTTTTGTCTCTCCGTGAACCATGTGTCTGTTGAAAATGACGAACTTCCGTTGGCACAACTTTCTCTTTCCGTGGCTCTGGGTCATGCCAGATTGATTGTTATGCACAAGTCCATCTGGGGAGCAGTCCACTCGAGACTGTTGGTTACGCCAGGCTAGTTTCTTTGACCAATCAAGGAAAAGAGGCCCTGATTGGTCAGAACAAAGAGGCCCTTATTGGCTTGTAAATCGACCTTTCTGAACGTGGGGTCTAACCACCAGAGCAGATGTACTCAGAGCATTTCACTCACTGAGACAGATGGCTGCCCATGACATTTTTAACTAAATTAATCAAAATGTAGAGCTCTAAAATGCTACCTACAGCACCTTTTAGCACAGCGTTTTAATTAAAGGTAAAAAAAAATGTTATGAAAAAGGGATTAGCTGTACAGATGGTCATACTGTACATAGCCAATAATGCCTAAGGAGAAATACTTTACCTGATGATTATCTCATTTGTATTAACAACAATATTGCATGTCTGGAGGGCATACTAGATGTCACAGGGTTTGAGCATATCAGAAGTTAGGCATGAAGTGATATAGCTTGTAAAAACACGAATAATAATATTTAAAAGTGTGTTTTCAATGTCACAAAATGGATATTAGGCTTTGTATTGTGATTTTTACTTCAGTTCCATAACTGTCTCTGTGGGATATTGTATATTTCTGTGATAAAATCCCACATCTAATTAATTAAAATAGAGTTGAGACTAACTAACTTAAATATTGTTTTAGTCTTCCCAGATTGAATCATGACCCCAGATTCCCAGGGTCACCCTCAGAATCCCAAGTTATCTTCCTAGCTCACTGTTTATTTTGGTGTAGAGGGGTAGAGTGGCATGCACCCTCTCAGATTAAAGCCACAACTATTTGTTTTGTAAAACGCCAATTCCTGATATAAACTGAGGAATACGATATTCGTGTAAAGGCAGGGCTAGTCATTCTTTGAGAACGTTTGCTAAATCTGAGCTCAAATCAAAACAAACTCCATCAGAAGCTTTTCCCCAAAACACATAGAAACACATTGCAAATCCAATCGGCGTTGTTGTGAGTGGTGTTCGCTATTTTGTTAATTTTCCTATATATGGAGCCTGGGCTCTGTAGAAGTATACTGGCAAATGTTTTCACCACGCACAGAGCGTGTAAACTAGCGAAATGCAAGGAGATATTTGGTGAAGTTGACAAAAAGTGTGTTCGCATACAATTATCTTACAAGAGCCGACTATACCGTTAACGTGTATGGTGGCGTGAACGACCACTGTCATATACCGGTCTCATTTTGGACACTACAGGTCATGGAGGTCACAAACGTTTG
This sequence comes from Forbesichthys papilliferus, assembly GCA_025399855.1. Classification (NCBI taxonomy): domain Eukaryota; kingdom Metazoa; phylum Chordata; class Actinopteri; order Percopsiformes; family Amblyopsidae; genus Forbesichthys; species Forbesichthys papilliferus. Next base: position 6,920 of record JAODOY010001355.1, read on the forward strand.
CTCGGCCCAGCGTCAGCGGGCCACGTTCAGGTGGAGGACTGCAACGCTGCTGGGCCGGAGGCACAGTAATGACGGCACCGCCGCATACTCTGGGGCCGGGGCGACGGCCAGCCAGGCTCCCGCTGACCCGGACTGCTTCCACCCCTACCGCCGACAGTTCAGCGACGGTGCCACGCAGCAGCACCAGCCAGTGCCTCGCTTGTTGCCGCGGTGCCCGCCACCCTACGACTGCTTCCAGGAAGCGGTCGGTCATCACTGCGTCACGCGCAGCCTCAGCAGCGATGCGCTGGCATCCTGGGACCAGGGAAACTACAGCTTCGAGGCTTCCGACCTTGAGGTGGGCCCCTTCTGACATTAACTGTGTCACTGTGTGGACACAGTGCATGGGCGATATGCATTAGTATACACTCTCAGAAAAAAGGTACGAAATGCAACGATGGTGGTGCGTACCTTTTAAAAGTACAAGTAAAAAAAAAAAATATGTGTTTATATTTGCACAAGGTACTTATTAGTACCCCATGGGAATATGATTGTACCGTTGAGGGTCCATCTGTGAAAATTCTACTTTACAGTGCAGAAATGCACCTCCAAAGGTGCAATCGTGTTCCTGTGTGGGGTACAATAAATACTTTTTACAAGTAAATACCCAAAGCTTTTGTACCTTCAAAGTTCCACCCCAATGCGGCATTTCTACTTTTTCTTTACCCTTTTTTCTGTGTGTAGGATATTGGAGTTTAAGTTTGCCTTCTTAAAATGTTGTTTTCCATTATGTAATAGTGTATCCTGTATAGACAATCCTCACAAATAATTTTAATCTTCAGTTCTTGAGAACAGCCTCTGATTGGATTTTGAGCTTGGATAAGGTCAATGGGCAATTGCTTAAAATGTTTTTTTTTAATTCCTCTTACCTGGATGCTTTCTATCAGATATTATTTTCAGAACAATTACAGAAATCTGAAAAATTCTGTGAGGTAAAGTCTGCAAGTCTGTAATGCTAAAGATGGCGATTGAATGCACATATCCCACTCATCACACAAAAACCCTGCTGGACAACTGTTGAATCCTGTAAGGGAACATGTTGAGGTACTGGCAGGAAGCAGCAGGTTCAGATAGACTTTGAATGTGTCTACGCAAAATTAGCCCTCTGGCTAAGATTAGTGGTTATGTTTAGGGTTTAGTTTACCCTCAGCGGTTAAAAGGTGAGGTGTTAATATTGAATCAACCTAGTGTGTACCCCTCCTATAATCTGATGCTGGCGAGTAAGGAAGATGCATGCCCTTATTAAACATAAATCGCATACATTGGGCTTTTCTTCAAGTACTTCCGGCTGTTGACTAAATGTATTCTTATACTAATGAATACTAATAGCAAGAAAATATACAAGTAAAGCAGCATTATTTAGATAAGAAATTGTAATAATATTACCATTTTGGAAAACGTAATTCTTAATTTGTTACACTACTAGTTACTGATAGTATACTTTACTGATCATATTGTATAGTCATCATGAATAGTTTAGTAAGTATGCTGAAACTGCCATAGTTTAACCTGTAAAAAAAGGCTCATTATGCCTTATTTTAGGGACAAGTCTCCAAGCCATATCAGCTATTGTTTGGATACATGCTGTTCTTATATCCAGGTTACCATGGAAAGTGCAGAATTGGCTCCATCTCCATCCATTTAGATAGGGACCTGGTCTTGTTAGCCTGAAATGGCCGCCCAAGGGGGGTTACCAAGATAGCTACCGAGTGGCAAGACTTACCTGAAAGGACTTTGGTGTAACCATTTGCTGCAAGTGGATTTCCATTATGTTTTAATTATTTTAATTTAAGTTTTGTTACTCTTAAAATGTATGAATGTCTGATTTCCCATTCAGTACTGTACCTGTAACTGCACAATATGGTATTCACACGATCTACAGGTTTCTGAAAGTTTGTTGTAACCATGCACTACTTGTATACAACACAGGGTTCCCCAGCAGACACATACTCGGAACATCCAGCTGCACCCTTGGATCCGGCTTGCTTCCTTCCCCAGAACAGACCACTGGGCCCTCCACCACAGGTACGTGTGTGCACAGAGAGAGAAAGAGAGAGAGGGAGAGAGAGAGGGAGAGCAAGGGAGAGAGTTTTACACCTTTATTTCATCATCATTCAATAAAACACATTTTTCAGTTCATTAGATCACACAAAATAGAAAATAGTGTTATACAATCAATTATCACATAATGCACCAAAGACCAACTCCCCCTCTATACACGAGCACAGTACTTCTCCATAAGTCTCAATGAAGGCGGCCGAATCACCCATTAAACTAGTAAAGTCCACTTTCACCTTAACTTTAACTATTTGGACAAATAAGAAAATCCCGTCCACATTAAGATCCAGCTTTTTATTTCTGCTCACATAGATGGAAAATTTTGCCCAACCTTAAAGCAAATTCAGAAGTTTACAATTATCTTTTTTTGTATAGCAATGTTTAACACCAAATACAAAAGTGTGTTTAGAAAAAAAAAGCATAAAATATGTGTTCCAGTCTGTTCATGTGGGGGGAGAGTCTTGAACATTCTGTAAAACAGTGAAAAAGTGTTGCTCTGTAATTGCAAAACAGACAGTGGTCACAACATTCGGGTTCAACACAGACACAAAGAATGTACGGGTCTTTACCAGGAGTACATTGTCTTTCCTCTCAGGTCACTCAACGAGGCACTTTTGGCACTTTCTACACTCAATAGGCGTCCAGAAATGTGTGAAGGAGCAAATGTTAACTTTGGAAAGTGATCGGAAGAAGAAGGTTGGATACTGAGAGAAGGAGAGAGATAGAGAGAGGGAGAGAATATGGGTTCATATTATATTCAACGAGTGCCAACAAGTAAGGCAGATATGATTGAAACATTTTTGTAAACAGTTTGCTAAATTCACCTGTATGGGTATTTGACAGCAAATTCCAGATTGATAATTAAGTGGTTATTAATGACATGATAAAACAATGACAGAAAGATTGTCTAGAACTGATGCGATACATACACAGTGTGTAGAAGGGGAATTATTTTAAGGATGGAGGTTTCAAATCTGTCATCGTGTAACTTTTGTTACCTCATATGCAACACAAAGATAATTAAATAGTGTATTGCATCCATTCTATTTATTTCTCTGTACACAACCCTTGTCTGGTACCATTTAGACAAGGTTAGGCATCAACAGGAAGCCCCCTGCCTCATCAAAACAGTGTTTTCCCCACCTTCAGGAGCTGGGCAGAGATTTTGTTATTGCTTTGATTTGTGTCGTTTGCACAAGCATGTCTGTGTGACAATCTCACACCGTAACTTTAATCAACGCTCTAGACAGCTGTGTGTTCATACACACAGATGCTACTTCTAGTCTGTGTGTTCATACACACAGATGCTACTTCTAGTCTGTGTGTTCATACACACAGATGCTACTTCTAGTCTGTGTGT
>JAODOY010001356.1:0-12915 GCA_025399855.1 Forbesichthys papilliferus
TATATATATATATGTATATGTATATATGTATATATATGTATATGACATGTTAATTTAACATTGACAGATGGTTCTGGTGCTACATTGGCATTGTATGTGTGTGTGTGTGTGTGTATATATATATATAGAGAGAGTGACAGATGAGAGATGCTTTGCGGATTCGATCGTGCGCTGCAGTACACACCGTCTGGTATTTATGAATTATGCTAAGCTGTGCTTGCAGAGGGTTTGCCAAAGGTTGCATTTATGAGCCCAGCTTGGTAATTCTGGTCCCACAGCAGAAGCCCTCTCTTTCCCAGCACTCAATCTCTCTTTGTTGTGAAGTATTTGTGTGTGTATGTGCAGTATATATGTGTGGAGGAATGGGGCAGTTTGAACGGGGGCTGGAGCTTAGACAGAGCACTAATTCCGCTAGATCAGCAAATTAATGACCAAATCTTTGAAAGCACAGGCAGTCTTAATGGAAGAGGGTCTCCTTCTCCAAGGAATGACCCCTTGGTTGGTGAGAGAAACAGTATTTTGTAGTCCTAACCTCAAATACCTTTAACTTGTCTATTCTGCATGTCCATGTTGTTCGTACCTGTATAACATCTGTATAACATCTATAAAAGGAGGAATGTGTATAATTTAGTCATTATTTAGCACGTATAATTCTTTCTTTGTGTCTAGCTTTCTTCTGCTCTGACATTTGCCCCAATTGCATTTGTATGCAGGCCTGGTTGCACTGTTTGTTTTTTCAAGGCTCCTAGTGAATATACAGGACAGGCTGTGGTTACTGTTGTAGGGATGGCTGTCTCCAGACCTTTGTGTGCGTGCGTGCGTGCGTGTGCGTGCATGTGCGTGCGCCATATTGTTTCTCAGCCTGTATTGATGAGTGCCTGGGGTTAAAGGTTACAGGGTTCCGTCTTAAAATAGGGTGTTGTGTATGTGGGACGTGGCCCTGTTCCCACAAGCTGCATTTATGTAAGTGTCCGGTGGGGTGATCGAGCTCATGTCGCAACAGCTGAGCCGTATGTAGACCACTTCAAAAGGTTGTCTTGTTCTTGTTGGAGTATCACCCCTTCATCAAAGCCTGTTGCTTTAAATGCATATAGGAGCATTTATGAATGTACTGCACACGCGTAGCACTATGGAGACAAACGCTATGCGTACAGACAATAGCATGTGTTTGTTCTGAGTCTATGAAAAGGGTGGACAGACTACATCCACAGGCTCCCTCTGGTTGCCATGTTCCCTGGCTGCATGAAAGGAGCTCAGTCTTGGGCTATAGCAGGACAGAGCGGTTTCATTGTGTTATGTAATGGCACCATTGTACCCATCACCGTAACTAAAGATTTATACTCCGACCTGTTCTCTGTACTCCGTTTCTGATTCTGTTTACGCATCATCATGTGAATGCTGCATTTAATCTGTGGTAGCAATGCTTGGCTGGCTAAATAGTTTCTGTGCTAAAGTAGACGTTTAGTAGTCTCTCAAAGGTCTGGCGATTGGCCAGGATTTACATTTTGGCCAATTGCAACACCTTCACGAAAAGAAAATAAATAGTCCTTCATAGGAGACAGAGAGTTTGTTGGATATATGAAATGTATGATGAATTCTACAAGGATGGATATGGTAAACGTATGATGAATTATACAAGTGCCCTGAAAAAATAGGGAAGATAAGTCAACCTGGGCCACACCCTAGTTTATCGCCTGCTGCTTTGGAGACTGCTCAGAGAAAGACAAGTAGTGTTTTTTTAATGTATTTTTTTATGTGCTAATTATCCTGTTCATTTTTATGCACATAATTATTTAGCTAATTAAGACTTAAATAAGTCCGCAGTCTTTGTAATAAACACATATGGGTGATTAATATAATACAGTGTCATATATAATAGGGGAAATGGCAGCCTTGTTGTGGCCTTGACCTAGAAATAGACACAAGTGCTTTCCTCTCTCCACATCAGAGGTTCCAAAGGCCTTGGGCTTCAGAGATGATGTCATATATTTGTCTCCTTGCTATAAATGTGTATGTTTTTCCTTTTCTAACAAAGTCTTTGAAATAGACCCTCTGGAAACGGCTCGTGATTTGTCGAGTCCAGACGCGCAGATAGCAGGACAGATGGTTGTTGCCTAACATTTTAAGCTAGAGACAATCACCCACCAGTGTGTTGCAGTTGTTGTGCTTTGCCATGGCGGAGAAAAGGGAGTGTTATGTGGACAGATACAATGTGGTTGTTTATCCCCCCTTCCCCCTTCCCCCAACTGGATCATTACACAGGACTGTGTGTTGCTTTTGCTTACTGTATCGATTGTTAAAGGACCCATGGAGAGGTACTAGCATTATGGGGGCATACCTCCTGGAATACAGGCGACCACCGCTAGCGAATGCTCAAACCAGATCAGACAAATTGCACGGGGGGGACCGCAGTGAGGCTACTAGTAGCGGCAGTAGCAGCCGGTGACCTTTGGCACACTGACACTGCACAGGGAGATGCTCTTTTCGAGGAGGACACACGATGGAGAAGTAAAAGCCCGGATTTTGCAGCTGCCAGTTGGCATGGTAGGCTGAGGAGGTGGGGGTTGGGGGGTGTGTGAAGAGAAGACCCAGCCCCTCAGTGCCTATATTGGGGTGTGTCTGAAGGCGACAGGCTTTCTGTTGCACCCATATCGTGGCCCTGTGAGGCTAAGCTGGGCTTCAAACGGACCGACCACAGGCCGGTTTCTTCGTCTTTGAGTACGGTTGGATTGACCTGCACATGGCCTAAACACTTCTTCAAGCCTCTGTCAAAGAACACCGAGGTCTAGGCTATAGCCGCTTGGCTCCACCTAGCTGCTTGGCTTTACTGCCGTGTAGCTGTTTAGGAGTGCCCCGTGTTGCTGGTACAACACGCTCATGTTTACCATACAGTGCAGGCCACAAGCAACATCTTGGCTTGTATTATTTGCATCAGTCATCTAAAATCTGCTGAGCGACCGACTGGAGGTAAGACTTTAAATAAAAAAAACAAAAAAAACAAAACAATATAAATATAAATTCTTGCAGTGTTGATTCCCCCCCTCTTTCATACAAAAAATGCCACATCGTTTTCCGATGGCAAATATGCTGGCCATAATAATTCTGTGAAAAAGCAACAGAGTTGATGGGTGTGTAATCACACCCATCAACACACGCTGATGCTGAAACCCAGACAGACCACCCCCTATCCCCCCACTGTGTGACTGAACCTGTGCCTAGTGTAGCCAGTGTGTGTGTGCGTGTGCGCGTGTGCGCTACCTACTGCAGCCTGGCATACACCACAGAGGAGGTGGGCCATGGTGGAAGTATGGAAGTAGGTCACACAGTCTAAGAACTGACGCTAAGAACGACTTCACTCAGACACTAGCATGGACATCAGCATCTCTGTCACATACTCTTTCACGTTAATGGGTTTCTCCAACAGCCTATTGCCTGTCATCCTTAGTATGGTTTGGGGGTGGGCTGTTAGATGTGTCTCTGCTGGGCTTGTTCACACAGTAGCAGCACGGTACCAGTGGCATGAGGGGCATGTCGGGTGGGTTGGTTGGCACAGATATTGGGGGGGGGGGGGGGGGGGCAGAAAGGCGGGGGATTATGGGCCATGTTATTCAAGAACGAGAGAGAGAGAGAGAGAGAGAGGGAGGGGGAGAGGGAGATGGGGGGGCAAAGAATGAAAGGACAGGAATGGAGGAAGTGAAAAGCCAGTGATGGTAAAGACGTATACTTAGCGAGTAGTGATGAATGATAGTTTTTGGGATGTTACGCCAACTGCAGAAGATTTAACATGATGTTTCTCTGTCTGCAGCATAACAACTTCCAGTGAAAAACCACCAGCCCCATAAACGTCATCCCAGAGAGCTTGGCTCCGGTCTAACCCAGTGTTTTATTGTTTCATTTGTTTTTAATTTGCCGTTTCATCCTTTGTTTTTCACATTTATTTGACTTTCAGCTGCAACTTCTGTATGAACGGTATTTAAATAAAGTGTATTATTATTATTATTATTATTATTATTATTATTATAAATATGATTAACAATCCCCTTAGTCCACTGAGTGAAGTCAGTCAGCTTTCGGCATACATTTCAAGGCTCTAAATCTCTCAAGGAGTGCAAGTGTGAGATCAGGGGGAGGTGGAAGAGGGGTGGGGGAGGAGGGTCGAGGGATATTATCCCAGAGTGTTGCAGCAAGAAATGGCAGCGGGGTGGAGGACAACAAATACAGTCTTTGATGTCGAGAAAACACAGAAGAAGAAAAAAAGAAAAAGCCTGTGAAATTGAAATATAACCCTATGCTGTCCTGCCATGCCACACTCCAACCCCAGGTGATGCTCGGTTGTTCTTGGAGATTTGAGGGAAATAGTAATAGGCTGGTCGCATGGCTCTGTTAAGCCCTGGATAAACATCTCTCTCTCTCTCGCCCTCTCTCGCCCTCCTTCTTTCAGACACACACTAGTGTGCTTTTCCAGCCTCATGAATAGCATGCATCAATTGTTTTCCTGACACAAATGATACATATTCCTATGAGTGCATTATGTATCAGGGCTACATACTGCATATTATAATTCTGTATGTTGCATTCGCATGTAGGCTGCAAGTGTGCTGTGTGGCATTTAATTGTGTTGTATGTTGAGTACTGATGATATGGCATTTTTCTTCTTATACGAATGACCACACATACTTTATATGTTCAAAAAAATCTTGCCTTTGGGATTGCAGTTATTGAAACGGCCTGAGAGCACTCATTAACAGTCAGCCAAGTCCCTAGCAATTTGTCAAATATCAAATTGCACACAATCTGTTCCAGATTAATTTGATTCAAATGCATGCTGGTGTGAGTGAAGGTTTATATAAATGATTTCTAAAGAACCAACTGACTACTTTTATCCTTCTTTCTATAATATTTCTACTTTTGCTTTTTATTTGATAAAGAGGATATTTAACCATTTTTTCTATTTCAGCATAGAGCATGAAAGTGAGTGCAGTTCGCTATATATACACAAGAGGGCGCCCCACACCACACTTTATGGGGCCCTTGACCCACAAGGCAGGAATTTTCCATCCAGTGGGCTGTATTCAGGCAACGCTTTGCATCATTTTTTTTTCTCACTTTGCCCTGGTCACTGGGCTTGCAGCCAGTGCGTGGGTGTGTGTTTGTGTGGTTTTGTTGTGTGTGTTTCCTTGTGTATATGTCTGTGGGTCTACCTCTGTAATAGCCTGTGTTGTTAGTTTTGTGTGTGTGTGTGTGTGTTTACATGCCTCTGGAGGTTTATCACAGTGAACATGCAGGATTTAGAGGTATCTGCGGCTCAGGTTGCACAGCAGCAACAGGGATATGGCTGGGGTCCAGGCACACAGTCTGAGGTATATTAGGTCCTGTTAACATACAGCCCAGGCCCTATAGGACATCCTCTAACAATAGACGTATGATTGCTCGCTGTGTCAGTTAAGTTTCTTACCTGTTTGCAAAATCATTCTACATGTTATGTGATGCATATTGCAAAACAAAATGAGACTATCGGTGAGAACGCAAATGTTCAACGATTCCAAGTGCTTGCTACCGATAAGATCGGACTAGTCAATTAAGGGCACGCAGACAGAGATGATGCTAAGGGAGCGGAGACAGCGGCGATGTTTCCAGTTGAACAGGTCTTAGCTGTTCTCTTCGATGCAAACACTTCCACAAGAGTGGACGCAGCAATGGGGCTCGTGGAAAATGCATTATTCACTCTGCAAATCTCGTAGAACCTTTAAAATAATTTATGGTTGTCAACTGGTAGTGCAGTAGATGCTCTGTAAGGGTCGCATGAGATAAACAACACATTTCTGATAAACCTTGCTGTTATGGGAATACTGTATACTTATAGTATGTAGTATACTTTACCTGTATACTTACTACACGCGCCTGAGCAGAATGCAGGCGAACACACACACACACACACACACACACACACACACACACACACACACACAGGTGGTCCCAAAGTCAGGAGGTCTCAATATGTGCCACATAAGACCACACACCTTCATATGCCGCATTAGTGTGGTCACATGGAGAGCATTGCATGATATGTTGCTAACAGAGCAGTGTTGCTTCAAGCTCTGCACTGTGTCGACGGGCCCCAACTCCATGTGGCTCAAGCCCCGCCTCGCTGTTGTTTCAGTGTGTGTGTGGTATTGTTTAAGGCCCGGTGCGCAGACTGGCTTGTGGTGCATTGTGCTCCCCTTTCAGGGCTATTGTCTCGGTGTGATGTACGCTGCCTGCTTGTTTATGTTAGAGACCAGTTTGTTAGGACGGCGACAGCTTCACGCCGCGGGACCTCGCGGTTCCCACAGTCGTTCACCTTTGACCTTAGGTCCTGCTTCCATAAAGCTAAGCCTGTGTGTGCGTGTGTGTGTGTGTGTGTGTGTGTGTGTGTGTGTGTGTACGTGCATTGCAGTGCACTCTGTAGTTGAGTGTGACAATGAGTGAAAGTGTGTCTGCATAGTGTGATTGGCAGTGCAGTGTTGGTAAAATATGCAGTGTGTTTTTCCTGTGTTTCCTTAGAGGAAAAAACCCCACTCTTCTCACACATAGGCCCGTCTGTCTGTATGTTTCTCTGTGGCCTGCTGGATGTGAACGTGCTCTTGCAGACTGTGCTGTGTTGGGTGCTCTCTAAATTCAGTAGTTTGACACAAAACGTGTGCTACTGGAAATAGTTTATTAGCAAAAAGGCTAAATGTAGAGTGCCAAAAACAAGGGAAGAATTGAGCTCAAGATGGGTCAAAAACCCATAAAAATGGTATGTAACCATAAACCTTAAGGAGGTTAGTCTCTGGTTTTGAATCTGGTTAGTCTGTGGCAAAATATAACATGCCTTTACATATTTTGTAGAGAGTGTGGTTGGCACCTGTGCTGGTCAACTCCAAGGACCTATAAATGCATACAGTACCTATGTTTAGAAATGCACGTGAGATATTTTGCCCTCTGTCTGTCTTTACATCGGACCTGCATTTAAATAAGGAAATGCTCATGTTCCTATTTTTTACGCTTGATTATTTTTAAGTGCACGACTGAATAAAGAACGGAAACTTTGACTCAAAAGCTGCAAAGCAGACGGGTCTGTGTTGAAACGTGTGTGTGTGTGTGTGTGTGTGCACGCGTGCGTGCTTGGGGGTGGTGCGTGTGTGGTTGTTTACCTCCTTCCTCTAACACTTGTACTAAATGTTCCGTCAGTCAGCATGCCAGGCTCTACTAAATAACCGAGTAATTGCATCACATATCCCCTGTCATTGGGCCCTGAAGATGAGATGACCACTCCATTAGGTTTCTGTGGTTACATCATGTTGTTATTTGCAATGCTTGCTATGTTTATGAGCCTCCTGCTGCACCAAGCAGCCCCCCGTCCCCCCCTGCCCCCACACACACACACACACCTACCACTAAACACTCCTGGAATGTCCTAGTCCTAGTTTACAGCGCTGCTGGGGACCCAGCGGCTGCTTTCTTACTGGTACATCTTCCAGTGCCCCGACTGTCTTTGAGGTAGTTGCCGTTGCATATGTTTGTCTATCACACAGAACGCTAACAGCAGGATCTCCCTGTGCACAATCAAACAGACGGAGTGTGTGTGCAGGGGGCAGGTATCTCTGAATAACATGTACTGCAGCTGGCTCTGCTGGTTGTAAGTCAGGTGATGCAGAGCGGATCGGTGTACCTGTTGTCCCCCACCGGTGGGTGTGTTGAGTCTCAGTCTGGGCTCATGTCCCTGTTGCAGAATATCGGAAAAATAATCTCTCTGTGTATGAAATAAAAAACATGTGTTTAATCTGTGTAAGGCCAAAGGTCACTTCAGAGAGAGATGTAAACAAGTATGTATGTTTGGGAACAGTGCTGCCCATTGTGTAATGATCAGGTTAGGAATAGGAGGAGGGGGGGGGGGGGGCGAGAGTGAGAGAGAGTGAAGGGGAAGGTATGGGTGAACCGTAGTTTACTTTAAGTCAGGTTGTGTGGAACAAAAGCAGAAACATTAAGGGGAACATATTAAAACCTAAGAGACCATAAAGCTGCCATGGCAATAAAACCTCAAATGTTATTCAACATGCATAATAAATGTGCTGCAATTTGCCTGTGATATTTAAAAAAACAACAACCGTTAACTCTAGTTAATTTGACTACTGAAAGGTTACACCTCAACAAACACAGTACAAGATGTAATACCACAAGAGGACATGATGTACCCATACATCTGAACAGTGTAGTACAGTAGTACCACACCAATAATATACTGTTTGTTAGATTCTGTTCATACACTTTCAAAGCATAGCCTAAGCAATATACACTATGCATACTATAAGGATGTCACAATTGGCTTGCATTGTTTCTCAAAAACATACTTTTACTGTGTTTACAAAGCCAGTCGCCGTCTCTGCAGGATGTTTGTGTTCCCAAGTTTTGTATGAATAAAATATTTGTGTTTAATTTAAGATGTATAACATTTTGGATAGTAAATTGAAACGTGTCTTAAATGAATGGTAATAGTACTATAGTAACAGTAACAAACTGGAGTAACTTGATGCTCCCAGTAGAGATCGTGTTTGTCTTTGTAGAAGTAAAGGATTATCTTTGAGAACCAATGATACAGTAGTCAATGGCAGATCGATACAACTGTGAGTTGTCAGAGCCTAGGGCAAGCAAGGGGTTAATTCCTGGTGAATGCCAGCGGCATGACCAAAGAGACCGTAGGTAGGGAAGCTGCAGAATCGAGAGCTCTAACATAATTTCAATTGCTTTTTAAAGGAAAAGGAGCAGAAGGAGAGACTATTTGTCCGTTGTATTGATTTGGACTGTATCGAACAAAACGAGAAGTGGAAGAATGATAGGGGGCCTGCGTGCGTGCGTGCGTGCGTGTCTTATGTCGCAAGTTAGTGTCATGTTCAGCGACACAAGTCTCAACACTGCAAAAACTACATCTAACGTAGTGTAATAATCTTGTTTTTAGATTTAAAATCTAGTTAGACTTGTTTCTGATATAAATGGATTATCTTGTGACTTCAATTCTGCACTTACTTTAAGAAAAGTGAATTTCACTTACTGCACTGGCAGCCAAATGTGCTAGTTTTAGGCATACGCAAACTCATATTTGCACTTTTATTTGATAAGGCGTTTTTTGCAGTGAAGTCCAGATTGTAAATGTTGAAAACAAAGTCAAATCACCAGAACTATATAGTCAAGTCTTTTTAGAAGACTTGACTTAATTTATTAGGCATGGCACTGCCTAATAAGTCCAAGCCAAGTGACTGGAGCCCAACCTCTGTTAAGAGGACAAGAAAGGAAAAATAACAAAAGAGCAACCTAAACCATAGGCCATGGACGATAGATGTACTTTAATAAAAAAAGAAAACAACTTTTCCATCTGGTTCCTGGATGTGGTGTGCTGTGCTGGCAGTTTGCCATGCCTTGTCTGTGCACTGTAGGATTGTAGGCATCTAGTCATGTTTCAGTAAACACACAGAGCAGAGACCTCTTAGGAAGCCAGGCATGTAGCTGGCGGCCCTCCAGCTTAAAATATACACAAACCCTGTAGTCACCCAGTCAACCCTGTTATCTCATCTCTGTTTTGCTCTCTCTCTGCCCCTTATTCTGTTTGCATCTTCCTATTGGACTTGGTCTTTCTCCCATTACATTTAGAAGGTTAACGTGCATCAGCAATTACCCTTAAGATCTGCACCAATACGCTTTCACCATTGCTGACATTTTAATCTCACAAATGGGGAAGATGAGTTCTGATCTTCCTAGATCAAAGCCCCCCTTGTGACCTGTGCGGCCCTTATTACACCAAGCGAGCCGCAAAGCACCAGCCAATCAGCTGCATGCTCTTTTTATTTAGGGTTTGATTGGCTTCGTCTGAAGGAGGGATAGTAAGGAACACTGTGGTTAATTTATGAAGCATACTGTATCTCATCTCGGGCTGCATACAGAAGTAATAGCAACAGTGTGCTGGACCGCTAGCCAAACAGCCATTATGCGTTAATATATACGTTCAAGCAACCGTGTGTGCGCACCTTGTTAGACTTGGTGTGCTTTAATAGTCATGGCGCTTTGTTGTTATTATATTAACCAGCTCATCCACAGTGCCCTCAGCTAAATCCGAGTTAAAAATGAAGTTACAATAATTGGCTTAGGGCATTGCTGCTGCTGAATTCAGCATGAGGTACATTACTTCATTTGACCGGACCATCGAATGCCCTAGGTAACATTCTTCCAACCACTTGTCCATCATTATTTTTAGGTCATGCTGCTATTGGCCGGCCGCCTTCCAGTCTTCAGATTCTCATGTGATTTAGAATGTCATCTGGATTAGAGCGATGCACACAGAACCAATCACAGCCTTCCTGTGCCTGTTAAAATAATGCCATTGGAATTGATGCTCTGTGTTCCCCAGGGGCGTGGAGCTCAAGGGTATCGATACTGATACCGATCTGTGAGTAACAGCAATGCCCCAAAAGAAAGAAATATCGTTGGTTCTTTATTAAAATATTTAAGTGTATGCAAAGCACTCATTTTAGCACGCATCCCTCAAATGTCCAATATCAGGGCTCTCGTATTCGTAAAGGTTGCACGAATAACCTCTGTTTTTAGGGCTACAAATACTGTGTCCCCTAAATGTTAATTTGCATCATCCATGCTCATAGCAGCAGTGTGGCGTACAGTGCATGTGTGTACAGTGTACAAGGAAAGCAACAGGCGTGGCTAAAAACCACAAGGTTGTGCAGATGAAGGTACGTCTGAACATGTCTTTTTAAAAAGACACGGGGGTGCACTGTACCATACAAACTCCCGTGCCAGGTGTTTGGTGTCTCAAATGGCTCATTTTGTCATCTCACATGAGATGCGGATGTTTGCGAACGTCACACAAATTTGCTGCATCTAGCAAATGTTTACACGTGTACAAGCTGACAATTGTTAAAAGTATACCTGAATGTTTATTGTGCAACTGCATAAATGAGGCTTCATTTTGTTTGAGGGAGGAGAGGGTAAGCTGATGGAGGCTCTCCTTGTACTTGTTTTTGAGTTTTCTGGCTTAGGAGTACATGTTTTTGAAGTGTGTGGGTGCGCGTGTGTGTGTGTGTGTGTCTGTGCAAATGAAAGGTATCTGTTTGAATATGCAAAGTTCCCGGCAGCTTGTACGGTCTGTACATGTAATCTGCCTGTAAGCAATGCTGTCAGTTTGTAAAAAGCAAAAGAAATCCCGATCCATTCCTGTGTTGACACAGAATGCTCAGTACTCTGGGTTCTGTGTGCATGCTGTGTATGTGTGAGTGAGAGAGCAAGAGAGAGAGAGAGAGATGTGAACTCTATTTATGTCGGAGAAACAGTATGGCCTGTGTTTCAGTGAGGAAGGAAGGTGGAAAGATCGAGTGAGTGTGTGACATGCTGTGCTGTGGATGGGTGTAACAGTGTTTGGCTTGAGGGTTCGTACCTTCTGTCATGCATTGAACATTAACCCCCTCCTAACAATGGGCCTTCGTCCAAGGCCTGATAATGCCTGCCCTGACCCCTGTTGGTTCCCTCCATCCATCAAGCTGAGGACTTGGACAAAACGCTGAGCAGCAAAACAACAACTGCCGTTAACAGAAAGGGCGAGACGGGCTACGCCCACCAGTGGCCAGGGAGGGGGGCTCGGGTCCTCGGAGAGCCAGGATTGGCTGCAGGCGGGCACACCTCTAGAATCGGCTTGCACGTTGCAGTGCATGGCTTGGGTTTGGGGGGGGGAGGGTTTGAGTAACTCAGAACGGAAGCAGGGGGAGGGAGGGAGGGAGGGGTTCTATGGTTCAGGCTCGGGGGACTGTAGATTCTGGAAAACATCCATTGGAGTCTATACAAAAACTTCTAGGAAAGTAGGCTGCTTGATTGCTTTGCTGTGCGTGTGTGCACGTGTGTGTGCGTGTGTGTGTGCGCACATGTGTGTCCTGTCAGCCCCCTTATGAACACAACCAGGTTAATAATTCAATTTTGTCAGCAGTATTTATTTGCCTCCCGATACAAACGGGGGATTTTTAAACCGCCCCAACTTATAAAATACAGGACCAACACTGCATGTGAACTTTGCATGGAGAGGGAGAGTCAACATCTTTATAGCTGCTAATCACATCAACATGTTTACATGGCGAGGCTCCCCTGACTCGTCCTAGCATGCCTTTGAGGTGCCAGTATATCATCCACATCTGCCAAGTCACTTGGAGCAGCTTCACCGTCTTTAATACCTTTTGGCTATATGAGCGACGGCTACAAGGTAAACACAGACCAGGAGGGGCTGGAGAGGTATGGCACAGAGCCAGCAAAATGTCTACAGGATCTCTAATTTTAAAGAAAGACCAAGCCCAGCCTGTTTGGTGGGTCTGGAGGCAAGCTACAGTTCTCTAATAACATATTCAACAGGCACAGGAGTGGCGTGTTGTTTACGCGTCTCAATAACAGTTCTGTCGCTATCCCCCTTGGGCGATACGAGGTCATAAAAGCCAGGGTCAAGAGGTGTGAGCAGGTGTCAGGGTTATGAGCAGACGTAGGGCGTGACTATCTTTGGCATTTAATAGGGCCGGGAATTTGCGAGGACCTCGCGATTTGATCATGATATATGGGTCATGATACAATTGTATCACCCTATGTTGCAATACGATACATATCGCGATACATTGCAATGTGTTCAGTTCAGTGAACTGAACACATTGAACTGGAGTCCATCCATCAATCCATCTTCTGCTGCTTATCTGGAGTCGGGTCGCGGGGGCAGCAGCTCCAGCAAGAGACCCCAAACCTCCCTTTCCCAAGCCACATCAGCAAGCTCTGACTGGGGAATCCCAGACGTTCCCAGGCCAGTGTGGAGATATAATCTCTCCACCTGGTCCTGGGTCTTCCCCGAGGCCTCCTCCCAGCCGG
>JAODOY010001357.1:0-12915 GCA_025399855.1 Forbesichthys papilliferus
CCCCCCCCCCCCCCCCCCCCCCCCCCCCCCCCCCCCCCCCCCCCCCCCCCCCCCCCCCCCCCCCCCCCCCCCTGGCATATGTGAAGTATGCTATGCCACAAACTACTGTATACAATATTGACCCATATTCATCATATACGTTTACTTACAAGCAGGGTTGTAAAATCGAGGTTCAGAAAGTAGAAGATTTGTTGCAAACATTTGAAATGTCCAACGCGACATTTATGCTCGCTCTTTATGAAAACACCAGCATTAATGTAGTAATAAGAAAGGACAGCCTATTATTCTGACATGTAACTGGTTTTGTGAAGTCTAAATCGGAAGTGAAGAGGGAGTCGGGCGATTCCAGTCCTTCTGAGGTTTCATGCATGTGTTCTCCAACGGGGACCTCTCCATCTGCACGGCCCTCCAGTAACCAGTGTGCGAGCTGTGGCACTGACATATTGGACCGTTATCTGCTCAAGGTTAGCTTACATTTTAAACTATAATAGACGCAACCAAATATGCAAATCTAGTATTGCATGAATCATTGGCTATGTCTATGTTTGGATTTAACCTATGCGTTTCGTAGATTTCAAATGCGGTGGAATTAAATCGTATTTGCTTTGAATGCTTTTCGCCTAGTCGCATTTTATTCCTGATATATATTTACATTTAACAACACAGGTAAACGACTTGAATTGGCACATGGGATGCTTGGAGTGTTGTGTTTGCAGAGCATCACTTCGCGCTCACAACAGCTGCTACATCAAAGACAAAGAAATATTTTGCAAACTGGATTATTTCAGGTAAAATCAATTTTAAAAGATTCAACATGCCCACCACGAAACTGAAATGTGCACATAAAGTAAATATCGTTGAAACTATTGTTAAATTATTAGATTAATTAATAAAAATATATATTAGGCCTACATTTATTTTAAGACTATAAGCACATTATACGTTTATCCTTGAAATGTCCTAGGCATAGACCTATAGGAATATAACCGTGGACATTGCTTTGTACATGACATGATCATTTTGTGAGTGAAAGATTATGTTATACAAAACCAGATGCCAAGTGGTTTTAATCCCATTTAATAACTGGGAAAAGTAGCATCATTTTTTTTTTTTTAATTTATAGATAGTTTAACGTATGCCAATATTTTTTTATGGTCAGGTCAAGACATATATTATAATAGCCTACAATATATTGATTCCAGGTCCCTTCAAATGTATCATACATTATAAATACAACAGTTTAAACTTCTAGGCCTTTAAATTCATGAGCAAAATAATTAAACCAAACAAGACAAAATAATAAAAGGGTAAAAGCCAGCGCATTATAACAGAAATAAGACATATTAAAACAAGTAGCCTATAAACGCTTACTGGAATGACGATGGTTATCATAAATAACATAAACGGTGAAAGATGTTAAAAATACTGAATAAATAATGGCTTTTGTGGGTTGAACCGAAGATCTCATAAAACTATATTTAACATGGGGTAATAATAAAAAACAAATTCATTATAATTGTGTATTACTGTCCAGAAGCCAAACAGCATGAAGCATGCATTGGTTTGCACGCTAACACTTAACTAAAGTTAATTAATTAATAAGGAATGAATAAGGAAATTAAAGGATACTATATTTTATGTTATAGGTATATGCTCCCCTATCAGCCGCTGTTATATTAAATTATTTAATTAATACAGTAATAACTTAATTATGACGTTATTAATTTTTTTATTAACTATAGTTTCAATTAATCTCTCATGCAAAAAGAACATTTTGAATTAATGTGAATTACTCACCCATAACAGCCTGGAATATAAAACGATCTCCAGCCCTTAATTCTTGGTTTCATGATGAAAAATCATGATCAATACCATTGTTACATTATTTTAATTTAAGAATTCAGGCTATGCAATTTATAGATACATGTGTCATTTTGGGGTGAAGTTAAACTCACACGTACACCAGCATTTATCAATGTTCTATTCTATTTACAGTAGGTTTGGCACCAAGTGCGCTCAGTGTTCACGTCAGGTGTATGCCAGCGACTGGGTGCGACGAGCCAGGGGAAGCGTGTATCACCTGGCATGCTTCGCCTGCTTCTCGTGTAAAAGGCAGCTGTCCACTGGGGAGGAGTTTGGCCTGGTGGAGGGCAAGGTGCTCTGTCGCAACCACTATGATGTCATGCTGGACAACCTACGCAGAGCCACAGAGAACGGTAGAGTTTATAGGCAGCCTCCACTAATTAACTTATTGGACATGGGGTTTGTTTCAGAATAGAGCTGCATTAGTTACTGGCATTTATATTTAATTTAGATGAATAGAATAGCAATCTATTCTTGAATATACAATTGTTGCTCATAGAAAATAGAAAATTAGAAAATTGTTGCTCATAAAAACCATAAATTATGTGATTCAAGCAATATGCACTTAGTTAGTCAAAAAACATATTTTTATATTCTGCTTTATTTCCATATAACAGACATCAAATGCTTCTCTCATTGCATAAAAAGAATAACATAATACATTATATACATAATAATAATCAAAGTATATTTTACATAAGCCTTGATACTTCATGTCTGTTTATTTATATTATACTGTGTGCTATTATTCATTTTTTATTATTAATAAAATACGGGATTTGTTCTTGTGAAAAACCAACAGGATACTGCAGTGGAAGAAACAGATGATAAACAGAAATGTGATTTATGTATTATCCTTATTTCTGCAACTAGGCTGATGACTGAACGATCATAAGTCAATCTAAAATGCAGATAAAAATGATTCAAGGCACCAATTGTTTTGAGGTCACCATATGGTACAAACATGAATCAGTGTGTGCACAAGTGTGCTGTTTAACACATAATACTTGTAGAGTTACTGTTGAAAATACTAGTAATAATAATAACAATTAAGATAAATTGCTGTGTCCTAGTAAACATGTTCTGTCCTGGTTTAGTAAAGCAACACCCCCCTCCCCCTATCTGACCACTAAATCAGAGTAGGC
This sequence comes from Forbesichthys papilliferus, assembly GCA_025399855.1. Classification (NCBI taxonomy): domain Eukaryota; kingdom Metazoa; phylum Chordata; class Actinopteri; order Percopsiformes; family Amblyopsidae; genus Forbesichthys; species Forbesichthys papilliferus. The sequence goes on from JAODOY010001357.1 coordinate 3,009, forward strand.
TTTGGAAATTTGCTTGCAGTGTGCATTTGACACATTGGACCGCATTTTGCTAATTACATGTCATGTGACTAACCTGTTTTGAAAATGTACATTTTCATTGGTTCAATCAACCGTGAATGTGTGTTTATAGGCACAGGGCTCACTTTGGAGGGGGCATTGCCTTCAGACCAGGATGGCCAACCAAAACCAGCCAAGCGGGCACGGACATCCTTCACTGCAGAGCAACTACAGGTACTGTACAGTACACTGCCTCCAGATGTGTGTGTGTGTGTTTGTTGTGTTACTGCGTGATGACTAACTGCAGGCTTTATCTACAGGTGATGCAGTCCCAGTTTGCTCAGGACAACAATCCTGATGCCCAAACACTCCAGAAACTGGCCGAGATCACTGGACTCAGCAGAAGAGTCATACAAGTAGGTTCAAGTGGTCAAAAGTAGAAGATTTGGAAGATCTATAGCGTGAAATCAGTGCCATGATTTGTGTATCTGTAGAAAAGAAGCACCAAACCTGTAGAAAATAAACAAAACAAAAATATTTGTGTATTTGTACGCAAAGGTGGGACCAGCTCTTCCAAAACCATCACAGCCAATTCAATAATACTATTTATTTGTCCATACAGTATCATTGGCCATGTTCGTCTGTCATCACACAAAAGATGACAGCAAATTGGGGAAGAAAACAAGGCCGCTGTTTTTTAGCAGCTCTAATGCCAAAAGTAGCTTTAATGCCTTTCATTTTCTTTTTTTAAACTTTTCATAAAAGCCTGGAGCCCAGTTTTAAGCCTGGAATAAACCATTTTGAGTCATACAAAAAATCATAAAATGGCAAAGGAACAAGACTGTGTACTATAGCCTACACATAACCTATTTTACGAGTGAAGGGACCACACAACTCATAGGCGTAGAGGGGGGGATGCAGGAAATGCATCTCCCTCAATATTTAGAACAAGTGTATTTGTCCTCCCCCCCAATAAAAACATTAAAGATGCACTAGGGTCACCCAGCAATAGTAAAATAGGTTATGTCCAAAATGTGTAGTAGATTATTATTATTTTACATCAGCTATTTGAATTTAGATCATCCCAAAACACAGATGTTTTGAATATGCAGAGGGTTTTGAACATGAGCATATGAGCAATTGAAGTCCAGGGGTTAATACATTAATTTAAATGAATTAATTGACCATTGATATGTATAAGTCATGTGCATGCTTACTTCCCCCAAAGAGGACAGAAGACTAGGTTAAATCAGGCTTATGTTGAAAAATATGAAATAGGTATATGCCTACCAGAGACAGTGAGAAATACGTAGCTTTATAACTCTTCCTGCAATAGATTTAATATATTTTGAATTGTTCCAGGGTTGTTGTATTTAATGTTTTCCTCTAAATAAAATCACATTTACATTTACATCATACGTTCATGCAGAAAATGCACAAATTGTTACATAAAAATTCACCAGAAAATAAAGTGTTTAATTCTTAAAATGTTCTAGACCACCTGCTTATTATGCTCCCCCCAATGTTCAAACAAAATCTACGCCCATGCCATAAATGTAACGCTGCGACAGAGAGGTGAGTGCAGGCAAACACAAACACAGAAGCAAGGAAGGCAAACATTTAATATAAACAAAAGAGAGCGTGTACAGTCACGTAACAGAAATAGCACACTAACAGCTAAGCTAATGTAAACAAGGTCTTGCTGTGGAGGCCCGCCGAAGCTCGACTGCCCCCCCCCCCCCCAATCAAGCCCTGCGTCGCCCCTCACCAGTGTAGGATCCCCACCACTGGGAGGCTGACTGGCACCGACAGCGGAGCCTCTCCGGGGGCCTGGTAAGCGGTCAGAGCCGGCGACTGAAGAAGGACCGCCTTTTGGAGCTGGCCACTAGGCTTCTGTTCCTTCGAACCGGGTGGCAGTTGGTAGGGCTAAAATCACCCCTTCAGGCCGGGGGACTCCGGCAGATTCCCGGCGTGGGGCAACTCCGGCAGACCTTCGGCGTGCGGTGGGCCCTGGGCACGGAGCGGTTCCAGAGGACCCCTGGCGTGGTTTGGCTCTGGTGGAGTCTCGGTGTGCCGTGGTCCCTGGATGCGGGGCGGCTCCTGCGGACCCTCGGCAAGATTTGGCCACCCCCGTAACCATTCGGCAGTGGAAAGGGTTCCAGGTGGAAAAACTGGCCCCAATTGCGGTTCTTGGTCGCTGGGTGGGGTCCAGCGCGGTGCACTCCGAGCACTGGAAGGCTTTAGTGGGTCCATGGCGGCCGGCAGGTTGCGACTGTTGGTTGGCTCCATCTGAGCCAAGAGGAGAGAGGACGCTCCACCCCCAGTGGAGGATGGCAGCGACGACCTACAAGCGCCGGACAGCACTGCGGAAAACCACGAGTCCGCCGTGTAGTGTGTGGCCAACAGAAACAAAAGACAGCGTGTACAGTCACAGAAACAGAACACAAACGGCTAAGCTAACGTAAACAATAACCCACAAACACTACAGGGAGTCACCAGTGTATATGCCCTTACACCCACACGGCTGAAGGTAATCGACTGATTGCACGTGTGGGTGTGGGGCGCTGGTAACACGGGCAGTCCACCACCGGCAAAACCACATAACAGCGAGACAAACCCAACAAAGGGATGAAGCATCCTTTGGCGCATCCCTGGACGTGGACGTTACAATAAACCATTGTAAAGCCCAGATGAGGCATATTTCCCCCGGCCCTGTTTCTTCCTAAATAGTTATCTCATTGTTTATATTCTACCAAAATAAAAGTATAATATAGGTATCATATTATTTATACTTTTTACATAAATTATCTACATTTTAGTCATAACTCATCATAAGTCATATGTCATAATTTTTGTGTGGTTTAAAACATGTCCATGGTAACAACAAGCTCCCAACTTTAAGCGCCAAATGAATCTCGCATGATCAGTAGGCTATATCACAAGGCCAGACTACTCTTTTGGAAATTGGCATTAAGAAACTACAAATAGTCCCAAAGGATCTTTTAGTTGTCATTATTCCTTCTTACAGTATTCCAGTAGTAATAGTGGGAAAGTATAAGGTTACCATATATGTAAATACATTAATATATACATAATACGCATTGACCATAAACAAGTTAAATGACAACCTGGCACATAACCTATAGCCTATAACCTACTATAGCCTATAACATTAACATAATCCAATTATACAACTAAAATGACAAGAAGCCCATTCAATTAGTTAAAAACATGCAACAATTCTAGCTATAAATACAGATGAGCACATAATTACTGGCGTGTCTCAAGGCATGACAAAAATGATGCAATATGTTATTGTGTCATTTTCGTCATGCTTGAGTCAACGCCTATAGATTTCTGCTATGCAATCTGGATTTCTAGCTAAAAGGCATATTGTTGATTGATTGCATGTTTTTAACAAATTTATAAGGCTTCTTGTCATTTTAGTTGTAGAATATGATTCATTTAACGTTATTTGCCAGGTTGTAATTTAACATTTGTATATTTAATAATTATTTACATAATTTTGTAATTTCCCCATGCCAATTTCTGAAAGTCAGGCATAACGTTCAATGTAATCAACAATAAGAAGGTTTTTTTAATGACATTATACTTATAGAGTTATAACTTAATGGGATCTTGGAAATGGAAACAATGTAACTTGTAACTTGAACTTGTAATGTAGCAATTTTCGATAGGGCATGGCGACCGTAGCATTTTTCAACAAGGCAGCATAAATCGTCAGAACACCGGTTTTGTGCCAAAAAGTGATTTCCTGACAGAAAGTGATTTTGCGCGCTCCTGCGGACGGCAGCCTGGGTTAGAGGGTCACATATCTAACCCTAGTAAATTTGTTTGAAATATAAACAATGATATTCCACGTCTACATACCAAACACACACACAAACATTGTAAATAGTAGCACATTGCCTATATAAATAGTCATGAATTATTATAAAACTGCAAACATTTATATGTCCGCAATTTTTTTACAAGAAGCATAAGTGTCACAAAGACACACCTTTTCTATTATCGTAGACAATTACGTAGACAATAATTAATTTGCACGTTTTGACTTACTGATCAAGATAACAGCAGCTGTAGACTATAACGATTCAGCTTTAACAGGCTGCCTTCCATGAGAGAGCGCGCAAAATCACTTTCTGTCAGGAAATCACTTTTTGGCACAACACTGGCACAAGAGCTGCAAAAAACATACACAAATAGTTTTCTACAGGTTTGTGGATATTTTTCTGCAGAGACACATACTGTATCTTTTTTACAAGAAAACTAATCTTTCATGCAAGTGCACAAATCTTTTTTTTACAAAGCTTCATCTCGTGGCACTCATTTCACGCCAGTTATCCTAATGCAAGTGCACATTAAGTATAGTACTCACCATTCTTAAATATTCTGGATACAATTTTAATTACCACACTTTCTTGCTAAGAATTGAGATCTTGATTCTTGCTCAATATATTTTCAACAGAAATGGAACAGCATAATTAATTAGACACTGAACATACAACAATTAACTTTAGTCTACTGTCTTCTCTAATTTAACCTTTGAAGAAGTATTTGTAAAATTTCGGTGCGTAGATGATGAGAGAGGTAGGTATGCTTCTTAAAATGTAAACCACAATTGGTTAGATTCTAGGGGTGCAACCAGCTAGTATTCGTATTGGTTTTCACCTTAATCAGCGTTCAACCATTTAGTCTAAATATAATCAGTTGTGAGCCCATCTTATTTAAACTGATGTGCTGATGTCTCATCTAACTCCGTAGGCTAGGACTGTAGCAAATTAGTTCTCATAGCAACCTACACTGACGTGAAATCTGCATTGTGGAAAGTGTCATGTCACTGAATACAATGATTTACTGTATGTAATGTAATGTATATTTACATAACAATCTATCTTTATAAATACTTATTGTATACTATATTTAATATATGAATATAGCAGCAATCAATCATTTTCTATATAAATAATCTATAGCCTAGTGATATATTTGCATTTTGAGAAGAATGACGTCATACTCCCTCAACATTGTGTTTGGATTTAAATATTTCAGACTTTTACAGAGCACACAAACACATCTATGGAAGCCTGTTTCCCTGATTGAAAAGAAAAATTCTCCAAATAATTTATTTCTCACAATAAAGGTAAAAGTTTTTTTTAACATTTTTTCGGGTAAGTTTGACTTCTTGTCATGCAGAGTCACTTCTCCTTCCTCATAGCATATAGCCAAGAGCCTTGAGCAGTCATAGGCTACCTATTGTAACATTAGCTCTGCAAGACACACCAACAGCTTCAAACTTCAGATCGAGCACATTGTAATCAATGGATGCACCAGAAATGTTGCTTATCTGGGATTATTACTTCTATATTAGTTGATGTGCCCCGATGGATGGATGAATGAGAGATTGACCTTTGCCTGCTTTGACTGCTGTCAAACATTGTATAGTGTGTGATTTGTGGGTCATTGTAGGTAATTATAGCATATAGGCCTATATGCTTCAAGCAGATCATATATAGGTATTTGGATGAAGCCATCAATAGGCTACGTCAGATAATAGGTAATAGATTATTTCATAGAGTTTTACTTTTCATAAAGTTTTACGTTTCCCTTATTCATATGGCACACATTTGTCTATTGTCCGCAAATCTAACATATCTACCCCCTTCCCTTTGTTGTGCCCAAATTGATTGTCCAATAAAAAGTGGTTGCCATATGCAAAAGTGCATTTTATGGTTATATAACCACTTTAAAGACATTTATTAAACTAGCCAAATAAATGATGCATTCATAATCTAGGGCACAGAACAAGTAAAATAGCTAACTATAAATAAAGGATAATTAAAACATTTCTTATTTTTATATCTATATATATTTTATTGAACAATAACTTTTGGACATGACACGTCCATCAGGCACCCCCACCCAACCAATGCACCCAACCCAGAGAGCTCTCACCAACACACCCCTATAGTAGCCTCGGACACCATCTAGCCTACGCCCTTTGTCCTGCCATTAACCCGTTGAGGTTTAACGGGGTCAAATCAAGTGTTAGCAATACCAGTCCAGCACAAACTGGTATTGTTGGTTAGTTCAACATTGAAATTACCCCAAAGTCAAAATAAATATATATAATGGTTGCGAACATGTACAATATTTGTTCATTATATAATGTTTTTTGAAAGTACAATATTGTTCTGCAAGGTCTTGGTAACACAGGCACTAAAATAAACACTCCACACATCCGTAAATAGAAATATATACACAAAACTGTCCTGGTCATTGTCCTTGCTCTGGAGAATCTGCAGCTAAAAGCATAGGTGCATTGTGAAATAGCCTAGTTTATCACACAAACAATAGATACAATTAGGATTACAAACTTGAACTTGAAACAACTTGAATTATCAAAGTGTAAAGCTTTCTAGGCTATCCTAGGCTTATAGGCTACTATAGGAAGCTCTCTGTGTTGGGTGAATCGGTTGGGTGGGGTAGCCTGATGGACAGGAATAGATTGACTAAATGAAGGCAATCCACTCCAACAAAATGGGCTTCCATACACTGTCTATTAATATTCATGGATCTACCATGATGGATACATACTGTAATAAAATACATTTACAAATACATAATTATGTAATATTGTGGCACAATATTTAAAATGATTTTAGACATCATTACACATAAGAACAAAACAATGTCTATAGTGAAAGGCACCAGCATGCTGTGTTTTTATGACTCATTTATCTTCTTTTATCTCTTATCTGTTTCTCTATTCATTCACAGGTTTGGTTTCAGAACTGTCGGGCAAGACACAAAAAGCACCCACCACAAAGTAATGGCTATTCCCAGAATGCACCACACACCAGAATTCCACAATCACTGCAAGAGGATCTCCACTACTCCCCTTTCGGTCCAGATCAACCACATTTACTGGCCCTGCATGGATACCTGGAGAGTATGTATCATTACATTTGTCAATGTAAATATTTATTTATATATAATATTTGTCTTTAAAGCAACTTTTAAAGCACATTTTTTCATATCAAATGTTCTGCTGTTCATTATGGCTGATTGAGATTAATAGTAATTATTTGTTTTGTTGGGACATGATTATTTACAAACTGCAGGTGCCACCAGAGTAAATTAAACTGGAAAGTGACATTAAGGTGCTATATCGTCACTTTCCTAAAATAATGTAACCTGTAAGTAATTTTTACAGCTTTTTCTGAAAACACAAAAAACTGGCCACCATTATACAGATATAATATAGACATTATAGTTAGTAATTATTATTATTTAGTAATTATACATAATCCATACTACAGGGGTAGTATCCCAGGATCTGTTCAACTGAGGATGTACAATAGGTGATTTTACCAAAGGTGGCCAGCATCACGAGGAGCTGATTTAGGCCAAAAAGATATCTGTCAAAATACAATAATGTAATGTAAACATTGACATTTCTGATTAAATATATAGTGGCGTAATTGCAACCTGGGCAGAGAATGACACCACACTCCCTCTATGTGTGTTGTAAATCAAGCCCCTCTGGCCTGCCACGCATGCATGTTAGTGTGTGGGTGTGTGTATGTGTGTGCACTTACCTTGGTCTGAGATGCAGGTGCATAGTGTGACATCTAATGGCAGGCAAGATCATATAGTGTTAATTTAAGTACCTTTCTTTTCCACAAAACTAATGTATTGTATTTCTCTATTATATAAAACATCTGTCAAAGATCCTGATAATAATAATAATAATAATAATAATAATAATAATAATAATAATAATAATAATCTCAGACACTTTGATTGTTTAGTAAGTTGAAATGAAGTGATATAACTCCTACTCTTTAGTGAGTGTGTTTTGTTGTGCATACGCAGGTCATCCCTTCTCAATGCTGGCTGCCCCAGGCCACTTGGGACACCCATCCATCCCCGTCCCACAACTTCCCATCAGCCGTTGACATCCTTTGTGTGCCACTTAACCTGGTCATGTAACCGATCTGCCTTAACTCATTCAGCGTTCAACAGAAATAACATGAAAATAGTTGTTTCAGATGAAGGTGAAATAGTTGAGGCATTACAGTAGCTTAACTGTGGTATGTAAATTCAACAGCAAATATGTATTACAGTGGCCAGTGTAGTTGTGGCCACTAGGACATTCTGGGACGTGTTCTTGGTTTGGGATTCTTATGCTCGCACATGAACCTCAGTGCTTTACACTCATGGATTGATAATGTGGGTCTGCAGAGCCGGACAAACGTTTGATGACAATGACAAGCAATGCCAAGTGTCAACACAGGACTTAAACTGCTCCAATCATTCATTTCAGTTTCTGTTGCATCAGAACTGATTGTCTTCCCTGTTGTTCACAAAAGACGGTAATGTAATGGCTCAAAAATGAGCTTTCAAACTAAAAAGGGATGTTTTAGTTGTGTGTACAATTTCACATCTATTTTCTGTTTTGTAGTTATGCCATTTGCAGCTTTTACTGTTGTGTTGTACTGTTGTCAAAATAACAAAATGTCATTATTTATTACAGTACACAAAAGTACACAAAAAGCACTTTTATATATGTCTTGAAATGGAGTAAGTCAATGATTGTACATTGTAAATAAAGCTACAGTTAAATAAAATATACCTGAATAATTCTGATAAGCAAAATGATTACTGAAAGTGTTTTATAGAGTGCATTATATCATGTATGTGTTGTGTATTTGTGCAAATAATATTATCTAAGACATTGTTAAACATAGAAGTGTGTGCATGTGTGTGTGTGTGTGTGTGTATACGTGTATGTGTGTAGGCGTGTGTGCACGCAAGCTAAGCATTTTTACATTTGCAGTAGTAAATCTATAAGTCACCCACCCCAGGCCAGTACCTTTGATATCAGCAGCAAAATTAATCTCTCAGGTGGTCACCAGTTAAGTCTCTATAGTTGACGGAATAACCGATAAATCTAGAAGCGGAAACCATTCTAATTGTTTCCACTTACAGTGATCGCTCATTGATCTGATCATTTTGCTTGCTTTCATAAAACCTTTTAACACTGATAGTTATTACATTGATTGACAGCACTCAGAAATTCTCTTTTATTTCTTGCTGACCTAAACTAGGATCAATCGGCATTATGCTACATTATATCATATTTGGAGCATTATGCTCCAGATTTATAAGCTATAGTATAGTAAGACTTACTTATGATTAAAACTGCACTGGCAGGGAAATAAGAAACATATGCTCCTTCAAAAATATGAAAATGCATTCACTCACCTGGATTGTAGTGATATTGGTTATTACTATAAAAAACATGAACTTCATGTTATTATTTTGTATAAATGACTAATGAGCAAAACTGTAACACAATAACAAGCCAACTCATAATGTGGATTTGTTTATGTGATTTTGTGAATAGATTAAGAGACACCCTTGCATTACTTCAACATGTCCACTAGTCTATGAAATATGAAATGACCGTAGGCAGCTGACATTAAAAAACACTGTAATCTGACACCAGGGAGATATAAAGGAATTACTTTGACCAAAATAGATAAAGATTAGAAGTTTTATTATTATAAGTATTATAATATATGAAGTATTTTTGTCTCACTGATTGTCATTGTATATCTAGTCAAGATAGCTACTGCACTTACCTTGACAATATACAAACTATTTAAATTAAAAACAATTAATGTCACAATCATAAATTAAAGAGTTTTGATTTTGTCATAAAGCATACAATTTTACAGTTTTCATTTGAAACAGGTCCTTGTTGACTTCAATCAATCAATCAATCAATCAATCAATCAATCAAACTTTATTTATATAGCACTTTTCATACAAATTCATGTAACACAAAGTGCTTCACACTACAACGTCATTAAAAACAATA
>JAODOY010001358.1:0-12914 GCA_025399855.1 Forbesichthys papilliferus
TAGGTTAGAATCATCCTATCCAAAAACTAAACTCATATTTGAATTCCTCATAAAAAAATACATATTTTAGACACCCCACATGTTAGGATTTCCTTCAAATTCATGTTAGCACCTGAGTATGACCCGCCTTAACGCTGCACCCTAGGTGTTTTCTGTCGCTGGGTGGTGCGAGGACTGGTACGACTTTTGCGACCTGCCGTACCAGTTCTCGCAGAAGGCATGGGTACCTTCGACCCCCCTGGTCCTTGAGACACCACTGGGGATAAAATTGGTTTAACTCTGTTCACCAGAATTATTTGCACAGATGTGTTTCAACTTTCCACTATGTTTTTGTTACACATTACCTAGCCATCTTTGTGCATTTTGATTGTGTCAGTATGGGAGGATAATCATATTAGATCATTGTCTCACAAACTTGACCAAAAATAATGTTCTAATTAATTCCCCATATTTATTACTCTTTAGTGATGTGTGTGCTTATTAACATTTGTAATGCCCACAATATGTCCACCAAACAATTTAGTTTTCATCTATCAACCTCCCCTACAAGAGCTTCAATTTCACATTTGGGTGAAAATACTTTTATCTGTTGGGATTTGCCTTCATTAAATCCATCAATGAATATTTATTCTTATCGTTTAAGTGACCATTTATAGGCGCATGTTGGCATTCATTGGGTGGGACAAAATTCATGTGCACTATATTAGTACATTGTGATTTATAAAGGAAATCTGGCAATGTATGAGTTTTATAAATATTTTTGTGCGCACGCACTTTCTGTGTCTTGTTTGAACGCAATATTTTCAGTTTTCTAAATGAGGCCCCTGGTTCATTTTGAAACTTTTGTACAGCGCTTAACCAATTGCCGTTGCTGTAGCTGTTTTGATTGTCTCATCTAGCTCTACCACCATTTTGAAAGACGCTTGACTTTACAATGCCATCTTACTTACCCACCCTAATTGGTCCACCAGCAGGTTGGCTGTGAAAACGCTAAAGCGAACAATGTTTCCAGACTATAATCTCAGCAAAAACATTTGAGCTAAGAGCAATAGATAGGCGGAGCCAGGCTAGCAGGGCCTGGAGTTCTTCAAGAAGTCAGACAGTGAATTCTAGCTAAGAGAAGATATCATTTCTTTTTGCACTCTTCTTAGCTGTGTTGACTGCATAATTCAAGCAGAATTCTGATAGAGGCTTTCTAATTAACCAATAATCCTTGTGGAATTAATCTTTGTCAATCAACCACTGTTTAAGCAGCTTTTGCAAATGTTCAATGAAATATAATCAAAGTAGTTATTACGTGTAGGCAAAATAGAATATGCTGTCACATATAGAACACATTTATAGAAACGATAACATTTCAGGAAGATGTTCGTTTGCGAGGAGAAAAAAAAAACTTGGGCTGAATATGAATCTGCAACCAATCAATATCCAATCTTCACACCTACTCATCGTACTCATTCATCTTTTCCACAAAACGAGTGCAAGCTATTCATTATCCTATGGTAATATGTAGCTGTGCCAACGTATAGATACTTTTCTACCTTTTCCACCATCCACCACTAGCAGCAGAGAGGGCAATGCTTGGGTGGAATAAAGGTGGGATACTATATTTTCTCTCGAGACTCTAATGCAGATTAAGTAGAACACCTGCAACCCTCCAACCCTAATCACTGTATCTTTGTAGCAAGTGCGAGCCAGTCGGTTAATAATAGCTGCATACTGCACTCTAGCAGGCCGGAGCTGTCTATGTCGGAGGTATTCAAAGTCTCTGATCACTGCAAACTAATGGCTTTCAGTTGGAACTGACAGCTTGGTATTTGCAGGCGTCTCATGCATTGATGGATCTCTTAATTTAGAGTCATTTGTTTACCCAGATGCCACGCACGCCTGTCGTACCGCATGCCCATTCCACAGAATAGAGAGGGAAATAAGATTAATAGGACTTATAATGTTACAGCTGATGGGTGTCTAAATACAGTATGTTCGTTCTCAGCATTTATTGTATATTATGAGACATGCTGGTCTTTTCAGAAATAAATAGGCGTTGTCAAGAATATCAGAGGTGATAGGTTGAAAGTGATATTGTATGAAGTGCTGATCCTCCTTATTTAGACTTCATGTCAGCTGATGTTGACATGACAAACACTGCTGTTCTGATGTGGTAAAATCGGTGTGATGATACCACAGCAAACAAGCAATGTTCGTGCATGTGCACACAGTAATCAGTTAGAATGAGATAATCGAATCCCCAGAGCGAAGGGGCCCACAGAGATTTAGGGAGTGATGGCAGTCTATGAGCTACATATCACAAACGGTTTCACCAGAGATGTTATCAAAGCGTACTGTTTTGCTCTGGGGTCCTGGCAAAGAACATTACGTAAATATTGCTATTATGATATTTCATTGGAGATATTATTGTATAAGTTCTGGTATATGGTAGTAAGGTAATGGTATCTTACAAATTATTCTTTGAAACACACAAACCAAAAATGAAAAGCAACTAATCTAGTTTAGTAATTTAGCAAACATAAAATCAGGAATTTATAAAGTATGTTTTAAATATCAAATTTGGTCCAAACTTGATCCATATGTTTAATCAGAAATATTAAATACGTGTACAGATTGGCAGTAATAATTCGCAGTTTTATCAGATGTAAGATTGGAATAAGCTGTGGCCTATTATTTGGACTTTGACTTGAAACAGTCTTACATACTGGCATTTACGCATCTCTGCCAATTCAGTTTAGGTACATTTTGCAATCAATGTATACTATTGTTTGGTGGAGTTTAGTGTCATTTTTAGTTATATTAAGGTGTTGTAATTCAATCAATATTCCCACACCATGACTCATGGTGTGGGAATGGTTGTTTTATAAAAAGTATTTTCTTTCTGTCCTATAAACACCTCCATGTGTAGAAGTCTTCTGAATTACTTCCACCCAGGTTTCAATGTCAGAACCCCATAGTTCAGACTAATGTGTTATTCTTTTATGTTATGTTCATGTCAAAGCAACCAAGAGCACACTACTTCGTGGGTCAAGAGAGACAGATTGAAAAGTTGGAGTTGAACGGGGCTCGATAATGAAGCTGAGGTTCTCAGTACATAACAGATTACCAGCCCACCTCATGCTAGAATGGGCTTGTTATGGAGCAATCAGCTATTCCCCATTGAGTTGGAACGATACATAGCCTTACTTGTGTGAGCCCCCATAGAGTCATTATGTACAGTCATGTAATGAGGGACATATAGATACAGTATAACTAGGTTGACAGATTGAGAGCAAACACACACACATGTAATCAAAGGATTGTTAAGTCTCTCAACTTAACTCTTTACAATTCAAAAGGATTGAAATTGTTTGAAATTTCCAGTAGAACATTTTGGTGAGAGATAACAGCCAATAAACACACACAAACAGTTCCACATCGTTGTTGTGATAATATTACAATAGGGGATTGTGTGATAGTGATGGGTTAACATGCTGGGAGTTGCTCACGCAGTACAAGTGCCTATGGGCGTTGACAAAATTAGTTTCATGGGGACCAGCGGCAGCTGTTTTTGGACAAATCTTCTTCATAGCGATGGCAGGACTTGGCTCAGAGGAGTTGACTGCTAGTTTTTTATAATCTTAAATAAAAACATATATTTATATTGTTTTATTCTTTGTAAATTTTAAGCAAAATGAGCGATTGCAAAGAAAAGCATATGATGTCTTTGTATAAATGGCAAAGTGGTAAAATATAAAAGACTGTGATATATTGCCAGGAGGCAGTACGCTATGTAATATATTGGGCAGGAAAATCTAATTTTCTCCAAGGTAGCTTGCGGGAGCAGTAAACTCAATCAAACATAAATGTAATCAAACATGTCATCAGTCTTTGTAGCCATAGAGGGACATGGGTGACCATGTCTCCCTCCCTCATTCCCCTGTAAGCAGAGGGTGGCTGAGGTCACAGTGTGGTTCTATAGCAGAAATAGATGAGGGAACAAGTATATTGCCTTTGTTTAATATAATAAATCAATCTGAGTTTAGTGAGTGAACTTGGAATGATGTTCAAATTAACTTCATTGACTTATTACATATGAACTTATTATCTGATATTGAGTACAACAATATTGTAAATTAATTTACCAATAAGGAATATTATGTAATTGGTTCTTTAATGTACGTTTTTTTAGGTAGTTTGGCGCATGATTGTATTTTGTTGATTGCCTGTCATTGTTTGGAGAAATATAAACGGTCAACAGTAATTAGTTAAAATGGCTTTTGCCATTTTAACAATGAAGAAATATATGCACAATATGTTTCACCCTCCATTTCGAAAATGGCTTATACTGCACCAGGTGGGTTGCCAGGTTGTCTTCCAAGAAGCAGCTCCATTTCTTGCCCGACCATTATCATGGTGCGCTGGTTCTCATCCACATGCCATCGCAACCCAAGAGTATATGCAGGAGGTCATTCCTACCAAGTATTAAACAAGCTAATTTGATTCATTAGCTACACCATTAACCAGAAAGGAATGATCCAACTGGTTCCAGCTGGTACATTAGAGTATATGGGAATCGGTTTCTGGAACTGGGTTTCCCCTTTTTTTTACTGAGTTGCTTTCATGTCACTTTGATTATATTTAAGTAATAATAATATATAATACTATTGTATAAAGATAGAAATTGTTCCCATTATTTCATTCTGTATTATTTATAATGAAAGCCTGTTGTGGGAAAATCTGGGACACAGTAAGCTAACGCTTACTGTGCATCCAAATACATTATGGGGTAAAATGACATGTTGAAAAGTGTTACGGAGGTGGTAGGTATGGGTTAGATGTCTTGCAGGGCGCTTATGGACAGACATGTATTAAACTCATGGAGGAACCATTTTGGCTCAGCGTTGACCACCATAGCCACTAATCAAATCCTTCTCACTGTTCTATTCTGTCACTCAGAGTGTTTGTGTATACTTGGCAATTCTAAACCTTGCCTGACTCCATGCAGGACTTCCTCTGTGCTAATAAAAAAAATCAAAGACGGAACCACGGTCGGGGCTGGGATTTATAACAGCAGGGAAGACTAAAGGGGATAAAAACTGTCTTGAAGTGGGACCTTTAGCAACAGTTTAAACACAGCATGTGATACTCACTTCAACGCAGACATGCCATGTAGCCTAATCACAAGTTTAAAGAGGATAATGTGTTTCAGTTTCAACCGCATCTGAAGTCATGGTATATATACAGTAATGTTTAACTGGTTAATATTAGATTCCTGTATTGGGGCTTGGGGTTCACAGTCTAATTTTCTAAGAATCTTAGAGTATCATGGATGTATTTTTCGGTCACATATTGTTACAGAGCAGTACTCACAGTAATCCAAGTGCATTGATTACATACTGTAGCTTAAAATAACTCATAGTAATATTTTGAAAATGCTTGCAAACATAGATGGCAGAAAGGTCCTTAGGACATTATTTTCGTCATGACTCATGATATGTATGTTACACTAAAATTATACTTATACTGACTGTAACATACGTATATATTAACAATATACAGTACTGTAGTTGTTCAGATTTCTTCTCCTCTTCAAGTAGGCATCAATGTATATAGACCATTTGTACTTAATATATGTCAACCCATGTCATTGCTATCTCTCATGGTATAGCAAACGTAATATCACATAAAATATGTCTCTCTCCCTCTCATTAAAAGTGTCAGCCTAAGAACAAGACAAGTCCATTATTGGATTTTGGCATCAAACGATGTATCATCACATCACGTGACCAATAAAAGCAGTGTTGCACATGGTCTTTTAAAATAACAACACCTCTTTATATTTGAATCAGGACATAATATTGCTAGAATAACACATTTCTGTTGCCTTTGAAAATCCAAGGTTCAGAAGAGGTCTGTGGACATATTGTATATCCTGGGTTGTATTTGTATAATGACAGTGGGTCTGCAACAGGTTTGTTGCTAGGTCAAAATTGTAGCTTCAATAGTTTCAGATGAGGAGTGTATCCACGGCAACAAGCTCTTTAACCAATGACAAAAATCCCATGACATCCTTGAGCGTTCCTTGGTCCTCCTGATCTCCCTTGGCATCTTAAATGGCTTACTTGAAAAATACTTTAATCTACTTGGATTGCAGTTGTAGAGAAGAAAACTCATGCACACACATGCATATTCTGTATACTGTACATACACATACAAGCATCAGACATAGAATAGTGCAGTTGTGCCTTCACTGTCTGTTTCATTATTGAAGCCAGAGCAGCTACTGGTGTAATAACATATTTTGCTCTGCTCCTCCTCCTCCTCCTCATCATTTCTTGGCCTCTTCTCCACCAGTGTTTATCAGAGGATCTATTTTCCTTCATGATAAGCTTTTTGTTTGTGTTTCACATATGACAGATGTGAAAGGATACCCTATACATAAAATCTGTGTTTGATCTCATATGAAACAGAATACAATGCAAATATGCTTTGCTATTCTAAAGCATGAAGTAATAAACACAGTTCCTGGTTAAGAGATATACTTTGCCTGCCACTCATTGTAGCTCAACCAATCAGGATGGCACATGAACCCCTGCGTGGTGCTCTATTTCTGTCACTTCAGATGCTGTGCCACTTCCGCCCCATCTCCACATGTGAAGAATTCTCTACACTTCTTTATTTTAAAAATGTCTATTTCTATTTCTATTTCTATACATTTCTATTTAAAATCTATACTCTGAAAATGTGCTGAAATAATACCGTGGTAAAGGCAGTTTTACGTTTGATATTCAGACATTCATATGTACAGCAACTTTGTGGTCGGTCTTCACATAACCAGCGCAAGTAAGGGAGCGTCGACAAAGTACATATTCAACGTATTTAAGACTGACTACATCACCTATCAACCTAAAACAGATGTTTAACTGTTCAGAAAGAAATGGAAATGTGTGTAATTTTGTTATTTTGAAAGTAGGAGCCCAGATAACCAGTATTGGTGGGTTAAAGCGTTTTTTAATGATATTTTCTATTTTCAATAGCTTTTTTTCTGAATGTGTCAGCAAGTTCAAACAAACGTTATTTAGCTCAGTTAGATGCCCTACACAAAACACAGTCCATGATTATTTGAAATTAAGTTTTTATTTATTTATTTTTTTTATTTCAAATTTCAATAGCCTTTTTTTTTAAATGTGTCAGAAAATTCAAACAAACGTTATTTAGCTCAGTGAGATGCCCTACACATAACACAGTCCATGATTATTTTAAATTAAGTTTTACATTTTTTTAGAACATTTCAAATTTCAATAGCTATTTTTTTAAATCACTCAGAAAGTTTTAATATAGTTTAAATTGCTCAGTGAGATGCCCTACACAAAACAAAGTCCATGATTATTTGAAATAAAGTTTTGAATTTTTTTTGGACATTGGACAAAATTTCAATAGCTTTTTTTCTAAACCACTCAGTTTTAAAAAAAGCTATTCAAATTTGAAATATTCACACAAAATTAATTGATTTTATTTCAAGAAATCATGGACTGTGTTTTGTGTAGGGCATCTCAGTGAGCAATTTAAACCATATTAAAACTTTCTAAGTGATTTAGAAAAAAAGCTATTCCAATTTGAAATTTTCTAAAAAAAATTAAAAACTTTTAGGTTTTAGGTGATAGTCTTAAATACGTTGATTATGTACTTTGTGGATACTCCCTTACATCTGAATGTCTGAATATCAAACATAAATTTGCCTTTACCAGAGTTGAAATATTTAGCCAATAAAAACAGTGTTAATTTTTAAATCTAAGAAATCTGAAGACAGAAATGTTGACATATGATAGATAACCTTTGTTTTGGGACCGATAGGCCTTCACCTATATTGGACTGATTGTCATTTAAATATTGTTTACACTGTTCATGTGGTGCTGTCCTCCACTGTCAAATGTTGATTTGACAAAAGCGTGAGGCCTTTCATCTAGGCTAACAGAGGGGAGACTAAACACATGATCTAGTGCATAATTCTATAAAGACATGTAGCTCAATAATAATAATAATAATAATAATAATAATAATAATAACTTGTATTTCAGTACGCCTTTCAAAGCACTCAATGACATCTTATATTGTATATAGGCAAATATAAAGATCTCTATAAAACATTTGGTTAAAATATATACTATAGTATTGGATATTTGACTAAGGCAAGAATATACATATAAGAAACAATATAAAATAAATAACAAATATTTTGGGAAATATATACTAAATAGAATAAGAATATATGCTTATTGGGAGGGCAGGGGAGTCAAGTGAGTGTGGAACCAAGGGTTAAATGGTATAGGCAACTTTGAAGAGATGGGTTTTTGGGTAACATTCTAGTTTTGAGTGAGTTGTGTATACTGTAAGTTTGGTACTGGAAATGGATTCTCTTCAGAATAGAGTAGTGAACCCCCTCCCCCATTTTTTGTCTTGGTGGGTCAGTGTGAAGAAGTCACACTGCAGACTCTCCATCATCCCTATATTCTATATTTGTAAGTCTCCTCATACACCACTTTTACTCCCTAGGGAGGTCATTAATTCCACTAGTGGTATGCCCCACAAAAAGTCCATCAAAACTAGTCTTCTTCATACATATACTGTGCTAGTGGACAAGATATATGATAATATATTTAATAAAATAAATATGAATTGTCTTGAGCTTGTCAACAATCTGATTCTTTAGTATAGAATAGACAAAACAATACTAGAAAGCATACATCTTAAAAATCCTCATTACATTTCAATCTGTTCTTAAAAATGCGGGGCAAATCTAAGTTGTCTTCTGGGTGTTATGTCAGTCATTAGGTGGACTGAATCAACTAAAAGGTTGATTTAACATGCTGTAATGCTCCTCTTGTCCTTGGTCGAGCAGATGTTTGTCCAGTAAAGATAAGGGAGAGTTTCTATAGATAGTAACACAGTCGATATCGTCCTCTGGCTGTTGCTATGTGTGCGGCATGGGATTTATATGTGGTCTCCCAGAGTTCGTTGACCCCACGTGACCCAAGTAAGCTCACGTCACCCTGTTCATTCCAGGCATTGTGCCATGGTAGCTGCAATAGGTACCTAATGAACTCCCTCATATCTTGCACCTCTTTTTTCTTTTCCTTTTTCTTCGTATATCTCATCTGTTTTCTGCTGAGCTATGTTGTTCCCCCCGAAATAAATTGAAGGTGTATATGGAAGGGAATAGTTAGTAGACTGATACATCATTTCTTAGGATTTCCATGATACTGTATGAAAGAGCAACAAAAACAGCTATGCCTAAATTATTTATTATTATTTATTTAATATATTATTATTATTATATTTTATTCCAGTAAGCTAACTACTAGTGCTACAATATGTTTATTAATGCAAATGGAAATAAGGCTATTTAAATGGAGTTGCTTTGCAATGGGAATAATTCATTATTGTTGTTTGAGCATATGCATATATTGTCTTTATTAAAACAAATATATAATAGAAAACATTAAATTGTTCATAGTCTGCATATTGTGAGTAAATCATGAACTTGTATTTACAGTATTTTGGCCCAGAACACTAGCCACTGATCAATAGCTCTTGTTAGAGCCAGTTGGGGGTAGCAACCATAGCAACCACTGTTAATTGATGAAATATTGATCAAAGCACAGGAGAAAAATGGGAGAAAGAACAGTAGTGAAATTAGAAGCAGACGAATAGCATGAAATCGTTCTGCAATCCTAATGCCCTTTTTCAAGGTGAAATATTTTCATACATTTCATGTGCTTTCACATTCATTTGATATTTGCAGTTTTTAAGTGCCCTTGATGCCAAGAATTGTCAAATGTTCAAAAATATGACAAATATCTGCAACAGCTAATAGTTAGCCAGATTCAGAGCATTAATGCTGTTGTATTCACTGTGGGAATATGCAGGTACTCCCATGCGAGGAAGGAATTAGAATGCCTTCAGAAACATGAAAAGGAAAAGCACTGTAGTCCCTTGAAGAAAATACTATATATTACATATTTTCTTTTTCTGCTTAGGAGATTGTCTTTATTTTAGAATGTAGAGGCTTTTTTAATATAGCGGTACTGGTGAAGTCTATATTTTATCATTCAGCTTTATTCCATAAACAAATTATAATGTATTTCAGAGTGGAATATGCTGTTAGATATATTTAGATCTTTAATACAGTATGTTGTTCTATGTGCAGTGTGATCTTGCTTGGTCACGTTGTGTGCATTAACAATACTCCCACTCACTTTCGTGATCACAGTGTAACACATTCTGACCTAGGAACATCCAGAAGTTATCTTCTGTAACCTAGGATACAGACGGTCTAGCCCAGTGGTGGTTTCCTGCCACTGCAAAACCAACCATGCTTTAAACACCAGACCTCGACAGAACCTACCACTACAAGAGGGGGCCAAAATAAAGAAGCCAGCACACATTTGCAGGCAGGCAGGCTGCTGTTGGGGGAGGTGAAAACAGCTGCACGGTGAGCAGTTGTGGCGGGCCCGCAGGAGCTAGTGCAGACCCCAGAGTTGTGGGACATTGTATGAACAGCTTGCGTGGTGCTCTGGTGTCTCGGTCATGCTCCAGCGTGTTCTCCCTCGCCACCGGCCTGTGTGTGAACAGCCCTGTCACTTAACCCGCTTCATTTAAACTCCCCCACAAGGGCGTCTTGGGGTATTTCAATAAACAATTTACTCTATTAACCACACGCCTTTTGTGTTTCCCCTGCACTTGGCGGACATACTGCCACTGTCCATAATTAAAATATTTAAACATGGATTATACAAATAACACGTTTGGCATGCTCTGCAATGGGCCAAGAGGCTCAGTGTGATTGGTCATTTAGGCACACTTACAGTGGAACTACTGCAGTGGTCTTTACATGGGCATGAACAATCAAGTAGTCAAAACAAACATGTTAACAGATATGAGATAGATACCCTATTAACCACAGGTCTTTTTCAACAGCAGGTCTTTTTCAATAAATACTATAAATATTTGCTTTAATCAAAGCTGTGCTGTTCCAATGGAGGTTGGCAGCACATGTACTTCTACTGTTTTTGGGCAGTGCACAATAGTCCGCTCTCCATTCACTCTGTCTGCCATTCAATGTGCCTGCTACTGGCTGCAGTGGTAAAAACCCCCAAAACAATAGATGAGCTGCCAGACCTCCCCCAACAGAGAATACATGGCTTCATGTTAATGTTTTTGTCAGGGGGGTAGGGTCTGACTTAGCCTCTGGAGACCATCCTGATCTTGGTTCAGTTTGCCTTCACCTCGAGAATCAGCCTGGAGAGCTTGGACATCATTGTTTCAAACCGATAGTGTGTGGCCAATCAACACTCTACTGTTATCTACCGGCATTGTTTAGGTGTGACGAAGGTGACTTGAAAACATCTCGAAAGCAACGGCAATATAGCATCAGTTTTATTAGAATCTATTAGAAGAGTAAAGGCTTTTCTCAATGGAAAATATGTTTTCACTCTTCTCCTGACTTTTCTACTACAAGAGTGCATTTAACAACAGGCTCTGCTGAGTCACAGGTTTTTCCAATCACCTGCCAAGTATTTTTTGAAAGTGCCAGCCCTTTTAAAACAGTTTCAATGGACAGCAGATATCTGGCATGTCAGGTTAGGTCTGACTAGGCTGGAAGAATTCCTCACCAAACAAAGGTTGTTGAAAATGTCCTGGGAAAGTACACCTGTTTTGAAGAGGTGGATAATTTTCACCGCAAAAGCCTTGCGCTTTTCATCATAGTTTTTACATTTTCATACATACAACGGAATAGGTCATCTCTTTCCATACTCATCTCCTGACAAGTTAACTCAGAAATTAGCTACAAACAATTATAATATTAGTGTAATTTAAAAAATACAAAAAAGAATTAGTTGTGGCTAAACAAAAATGTATCTTGAAAAATGTAATAAATCACCAAGGTTGCAAAGCTGTAGTGCTTATTCATAAAAGTAGCTGCACAAAAAGCACAATAAAATCATTCAATTTGAATCTACTCTTATACTGTATTGTGAAGTTTTGTGTCGTTGGCCGGTAGCCAATAACAATGTTAAATACTCACGCATGTCTGATCTTTCTTTCACTTTTACTTGAAAACAAACCACGTGGTGTGCACAAGACACATTGCCCTCTTTTGCCTCGCCAGAGTTGTGTCATTGGCTGTGGGAGATCTGTTAGATCTCCAAATATGCAGCTTGGTAGGCAACTCTTATCAGAGTCAGACAGCAAATAACCAACACAACATTTAACCAGAGCAAAATTGATGTGACACAACAGATAAACATCGTCCACTGCCATCTGTGAATGTCATCTTATTTTATTAAAAGCCTATTGCACTCAATTAGGCGAATTTTGGTGCACGTGCACCACTAACATTCTGCAGGCATATTTCATGTTAAACGTCAGCATGTGGACTTGCAACCCTACCCACAACCTTATCCTTTTTGGTTTTGGTTATATTTATGTATACATTATTTCAAGGAGACCTGCAGTGTGCTATCTCAATATAGGGAACCATAAATGCTAAAATACCACAATGCTATAAATATAAATATGATTAATGGACAGTCTGTCGAGGTGATATATCCAGGTCATGCTCTGCCATTTGCATTGTTATTTGATTGAGACATATTACAAATACTGTATCCCAGCCACCTGCCATTGGGTTAAAGGGTAATTAGTTCCATGGCTGTGTCGTTATTGACAATACATCATTTGATGAAACTCTTGTTAGCCCTGCTTAAACTATTTGACTGAACATAGATGTATTTTATGATGCATATCTATCTGTCTTCCTATGATGAATTGTGATATATATATATATATATATATATAAACACTGGGTTAACGCATACGAGCTGGCGAAATTCCAGCTTAACACGAATTGTTATTAATCCTTC
>JAODOY010001360.1:0-18377 GCA_025399855.1 Forbesichthys papilliferus
CCTTCCCCTGAGACCACTTTGCCTTGGGAGACCCTACCAGGAGCACAAGGCTCCAGACAACACAGCTCTCAGGATCACAAATCCTCTCCATCACGATAAGGTGATGATTCCCGGAGAGGCGTGACACTTACAGGTAACACATATTCAGTATTGTACAGTAACTTAATTATAAACACACACATTTTATTTCATAATAAGGGAAATATCACTAAACTGTATATGAGAGTCAAACAAGGGATATGGTCAAAAATCTATTTTTATTTGAAAGTAGCACAGCAAACTATTTGCAATAATTGTTTTTAGTGAGGTTGACACACACAAGCTTGACTGCCTCTGCCTCTTCCCCTTCCCTGACCTCTGGCCTTACTTGCAATGCTCAGGGGTGGAGATGGAAGGGCTTCCTCTCCTGCAACTCTCTGGAGTGTTGGAAATCCTCCTGCTTGAATAATAACCTGAATAAAAAAATATATTCAGTCATTTTCAAAACTTTGCTATTTTACCAACAAACACCTAACTTATATGTTATATACACACACGCGCACACACGCAAGCACACACCGATTCTGCTGATCTGAAAACTCGAGACACACAGTAAAACAAAGCGCTATTTTACAAATGCCTAACTATGTTAGAATATTATACAAGTTCAAATATAATGAAATACTTACTGGATGAGAGTAGAGTAAATAGCCTCCTTCCAAAAAATTGCATCTGCCGTCGAGTCATCCGTAGAAAAAAACAATTTCTCCAAATTGTTTTCAGAGTACCGGGTAGTCTCTTTCACGCCGAAAACACGCATCCACTGCTTCTTGAAGAGTTTACTTTGTCTTCTTAGCCATCTTCAACGCTATTGTGACGTTAACACTAACTTTTACGCACTACAAACTAACTTTTGCGCACGACGCACAAAACCAGGTTCAACAACATATAAGCTTTGCGCATAAAAGATTTCGCCTAGTGACCATCCACTGCCTATATAAACCTATATATCGTTTTCAAGGACATTTTATTGGCTACACGATGCACTGGTCATCAATACAGCTGGTTGCAACGTGCTCTGTCTGTATACGAAAGAATAGAGGCTGGCACTTACTTACAATGAGGGCTATCATTGGCTATAGCAAGCTGAGAATCGACCATGGGTGATCGTAATGGGTCAATGAAGGTGTCAATCAACAGTAATGTGTGAGGCGTCCTTTTTGTAGAAAAAAGATTAATCTTGTTTACATGGAAACGACAGATACGAACGACAATATACGAAATATTAGGCACGTCTGCCGGCCAATATGAATGTTGGAACAGCAGATCGTGGGTATTGATTCACGAAGTTATTTGTTTTGACCTAAAATAATACTGTATTGGATTGTATAGACCTTTTCGAACGTAACAAGACAATTTTCTTCGGAAATAGGGGGAATGTAATACATAGTGGGTTTTACCAAGAGGCTTAGATGGTGAGTTGTTTCAATTTTTCTTGCAGGTGGTGGTCTGACATATCCGCTGAATGTAGCTGATGTTACAATCGTATCTTTAATTATTTTATATCAATCAAATTGGAAGATTTATAGCTTTCTAACGGTATATAGCATGAAGAACACCTTTTAAGTTAAACATGTCAACAACACAACTTCCCCAGCCAAGATGGTGAACGGCCCGCGGGCAGGCCGTCGGAATGTTAAGGGGTTTAATAATAATAATAATAATAATTTAATAATAATTACAATAATAATAATATTATCAATAATAATAATTATAATAATAATAATAATATCAATAATAATAATATATATTATTATTACTTAATTTAATAATAAGTATTCGGTACATACAGGTTTGCACTCCGCATTTGAATGCTGCAGTTTCATCAAGCATACTCTAAATATTAGATAGCTTTGTTGACAAGAAAATAAACAGAGATTTATGATGCCCAAAACACACCCATGTATAATGAGAGTAAATTCAACCAGTGTGAACCTTGCACCTGACGCACCGACCGTTTTTCTGCCAATAAAATAGCTCAATTTGATTTGGACAGGCCATGCACTACATGCAGTGCACGCTTTAGACCATGCGCTTAGATTGTTAAAATAGGGCCCTTGTTAGTGTCACTTCTCACAACTCTAGACATAAAACTTTAAACGGTAACCACTTGTAACATAGGCTGTCCTATGTTCAAACATTGCACTGTGCACTCATACCCTACTGTATCTTTACAAATTCTACTAAACATTGACATTGGAATCATTTAATAAAATCTGAAATCTTATTATGAAATATAATAAATCACAACCTAGCTTTACTGTTAAAAGCACAACAAAAGATTGATTACTGCACTTTTACATTTTCCATCAAGTCTGTCAGCTTCTGCCACATTACAATATATGTTTTCATTATCTATTTGCATCTTGGTATGTGAATTCAGGCCTGACACTGGTCTGTCGTGATATCATTACATGTGTCAGCCATGGCTTACATAAGCCCTTATATGACGAGGCTTATGACCACCTATAGAAGGGTTACTTGTCTCCCGTAATTCCTTTTGACGCCACATCATCTTCATCTTCCTCCTCCTACTGCTTGACTTCTGTTGTGACCTGGATCCCCTGCCAGCTCCATGTTACAGTATCGCTCACTATGTGTTGTAGGTGGATACCACTCATTTCAATTCATACTTGTAACACAATGTCAAATGGATCATCAGGAGTCAGCATACATACAGTATATATGTCACATCTCAAAATACGCTCTGGAGAAGAGTCACACCACATGGGACCACAGAAACAGTATCTGAAACTGTAAACAAGTATGATGATAATGTCAATTATTACATCCATAGAACGTAGTCCAGTTGGTTCATGTTTCACTGTAATGGGTGTCAATGAATCTCTTTATCTTGAAACTTATATGATCTAAATCTGGAATATTGTTTGTCAGTTTCCATATACCATGCATTATTGTAAGAGTAATGCAACAGCTACTATCAACTGACAGTTAGATCATTAGATCATTGTAATGAAATGAATATACATCTCAAATGTAATTTGATTAAATTTCATTTTGAAATGGTAATACTTTGATGCTACTTAGTCATATTGAACAGGTGATATTAGTTCAAAGAACAAACTCTTATTTTGATGTGTATTGTATCCAAGCAATTGGAAAACGTTTTATGATTTTGATAATCAGAAAAATGATACCAAAGTTCAGAATTTTGGGGCAAAGTGGCTAAAGATACTGTAACATTAAGCCATAAATATATAGCCTCACAAGATCATATTTATTTATGCTTCAGTTTAATTTCGCTGTGAGAGCCAGTCTGGAAAGCCTAGGAATCATTTTGAATGAGTCAGAGTAGCATCTGAACTTTCCAATCGGCGTCGTGATGATAGTTATACAGGCATGGTTTAGGTGTGCCCACAGCGAAAATGACCAGATGGTTCATCCAATCAACTGTTACATTTTACAAGTACCTGCCCTTTACACACAATTTCAACGTACCAAGATGGAGTTGTGACAACCATTCATCTGGCATGTCAGGTTAATAAATATATAAAACAACATTTAAACAATAGTGTAATACATGCAGTATACTCATAAGATATTTTATAATAAAAAGTAATCATACTTGTGCAAAGGCAGAGCTTTAAACACACAAATGCACAAAACGGCTGTGTTTGTGATGTGGTACAGACAGATTGCTCAGAGGTAGTAGGCCTACATGGTCTGCCCTGATGGACTATATATGAATATAGCATTTTCCAACGTACTGATCTGGATGGTTCTGGCCCCAACACCCCTCCACCCCTTGGCTGTGATTACAGGATGAGTGGGGTGACTCCCAGACAGGTGTGTGTGTGTGGCGTGTGGGGTGAGAAGGTCACCCTATAATGCCAGCTGCCTGCTACATGCTGAGCCAGGGACAGCAAGACATCAGCCATGGAGGGAGGGGAGTGCAGAGAGAAGGCTGGTGTCATGTAGACCATCGGTGCCAAGACCGTAGATGGTTGATGTGGTCGGATGTGCTGCCAGAAAGCATTAGGGCTAATAGATTGCCCAAATTGGCAAAGCAATTCTGATCACTAAGGCTTACAGTACAATTACACAAGATTAGATTTTACAAATAGTTGTCATAACAACATTCACTGACGCCTTAATTAAGGCATCTGCCGATTAGCCAGACCCGCAAACACAAATATGCGAATGGAAAAATGACTGATTGATCTATTCATTTGAAATACCTGTGACTGTGGCCATGTTTGTTATTTGAATCTAGGCCAGAAAGTGGTACTGTACAGTATACTTTTCATGAGACAGAATCTGTCTCTGAGCACCAGTCTGTTACAACTAATTACAGTTAAAGCTTTTACAGAGCCAACGGCTTATGGAACTAGACAATTCCCTACAGTGCCACCAATTATAAACAATATTGTTTTGGTTCATTAATTAAAGAGGCTTTTATGCACTCTCTTATGCTGGAAGTGTTAAAACACATTGCATATGCGCCTTCACCTTGATCATGTAATGTTTCATGTCAGGCCACATTACTGTTTCAGATATTGGAGACAGGCAGAGAGGATGGGCGGTAAAAGGAGAGAAAAGGAATAAATGTTAGGCAAGAAAAATGAAGGCGATGTGAGGACGGTTTTATACACACACACACACACACACACACACACGCACACACACGTCTTCCCTTCACTCTGTCAGTGCTTCCCCCTGGACCGTATATAGTTCTATGCCCCGGACACCTACACAGTGATTTGTGCTAATGCGGTTGACCAGCCTGGCTCTTAGAACTGTCAGTCAACTGACTGTTCTTTACAGTAGAGGTGTTACCCTGACCTCAGCTAATTCTCTGCACAGCAGCATTTGACTCAGGACGCTGTGGGAACACGTGAGGACCTCTGTCCATTTGTCTAGTTTTGTCACACATGAATCTCTCTTTCCCCCATCTTCCACTCTGTTTAATCTCTGCCTCCAAGAAACATGCTCTCCCCGGGCTGGCAGCCTGACGCTGACAGCTTGTTATTGGGTTAAAGTGGGTTGCATAGAGGTTGACTTAGTGCTGGGGCAAGCTCATGGGGTCTTTGTGACACATACTGCATACACTCATGCATATACTGAACTGTGACCTTATAGCTGAACAACAAACTAGTGTTGTCACTAAAAGTTGGCATTTGATTGTCATTACAGTAAGTAAAGGTTCAACAGGCGGTCAACTGTGAACATTACTTTTGACAGTTGAACAGAATGAGCAGAACTACATCTCAACCCAGTAACCCAGACACGTGTATTTATTTATTTTTTTTATAGACATTTAAATCAATACACATTTTACATGCAATCGAAAATAGCAATGAAAGGTTTGTAACTTTTTCAAAACTGACAAAATAGTGTGAGATAAGCTAATAACAGATTGGATTGAACTTGTGCAAACAGAACGTTTTTTAAATGTAAAAACTGAACATTCAATTAAATGTTTTTCATATGTATAATGTTAACCTATGTATGTTCCCAGTGAGTGCGGGTACTCCTCTAGAAAATGTAACTACATCATTTTATTTACTGAAACCATCAAACAGGTGGACTGCAGGGTCAGGGTCAACGCATTCACTTCCAACACCAATGCAGCTGTCTCACAGAGCTGTTCCTTCATGGCATGGGTGCTGCTCTGACGCACCACTGTTGCTGTATTGTCAAGGGTGCATTGTTAAGATACATCGGGGAATAATGGATCCACTGTAATAGAGAGTGCAGTACTGTCATGATGGATGGCTTCCAGCTCTTATTCGCTTCGTCAACATATCTTAGTCTGCCCCTCATGAACTCATTCTCTCATTTTGATATCTTGCCTTTCCTAAAGTTAATGGATCTCAGGCATGTGCTCCAAATGTCTAGTGTGACTAAAATACTAGTTACTTCAGTCAGTGTTCTTATCCTTAGGTTAAGATTTGGGTCAGATTCACAGTTCTAGCCAATTCTAGGATGCAGTGATTCAAGTGCTCAGTGTTCTTGAGAGGTTTATACATATTGGTTGATTATTTTTTATTTTTATTGAAGATATTTGATGGCAGAAGCAGTAGACACACTCAAACACAATATTGTATGTAAATCTAAGGTGAACGTATGTTTTTGATCATGATAACACTATAGTCTAATCGGACATACAGTACATATTGCTTGATTTGTCCTGTGAATTCACATCAAACATACATAAGGCAAACAGGGTTTGTGGAACTGAAGCCATAGATGCTAGGAGAGCATGCTGGTGTCCTTCAGCTGTGACACAAACAAGAGGCGTGGGCGACCACCCATCCAGGCATCTGACCGTTGTCTTCACTTGCTCACTTATATTGACAAAGTGGAGAAGTCATCTGATGTGCTTGATCGGACCTGAGTCACACGCTCGGCAGATTGACACTAATCCCCTTAATCTTTTTCTTCTGTTTGTATCACCTGCATACACCTCTGAGTTTACTCAACTCTCCCTGTGGTCGAAGTCAGAGTTTCTATTTTTAAGACCATGAGTACAATTGTACGCCTCTCCAAACTAAAGCTATTGGTTACATGTTGGGAATATACATATATAGCATGGTTTGATGAATGTACTGCGGTAGTCCTAGACTAAGAATGTTTTTCAGTGGAGATCTTTGATATTTTCTTTCAGTCTTGGAGCAGACTTAATCCATGTCTGGGTAAATGAGCCAAGATGTGCATATGTCTCAAAGATAGAGGACCCTCTATATGTATTCCCCCTAGCTTTTGTGTTTTAGCCACTGAGTTCTAAATGTAATCTAGAGAATAAGCTTACCTTCTAGCCTCTAGGAGCAGTCCTGGCTGGCCGACATTGCGGCTCAGCTAGTTTTATCCTAAACACACCAGAAATGCTGTTTGCAGTCTGCACGTTGTCACCTTGGATTACTGCTTCATAATGCTCCAGAATGCTTAAAGGCCTGGATGAAATACACACTGACACACACGCACACACACGCACACTAGGGGAAGATGTTATGCTGCTGGCATCTCAAAACGTACACATACTGTAACAGGCAACCATGCTGTGCTCAACAACACAAGGAAGGCCATGTTATCACGACTGTCATGGTGGGGTTAGGTCTCGGTGATGACCGCGGTCATGGTTACTGGTGGTACTAATGTCCAAACAATCACTGACAAGACAAACAAGGCAACGTATTAAGCCATGACTGGCAGCAGATGATGGGGATTGGGATTGATGGCAGGTGTGATGGGGAGTGTCAGAGGATGGGCAGCCGCAGGTCAACGGTAAATACGCCAGTGAGGTGGACCGGAGGAGGCGGGCACTTGGCCCCGCAGTCCTGGACATTACCCTCAGACAATCTTGTTTCCACAGTTTCATCTAAAACGTAGTACTGTTTTACTTATACTGCTTTTCTATTGCTTGGATTTGGTAGAGGCTGCATAAAATACATTTAAATTGAATATTATACTTATGATGAATATAATATTCTGATTTACATGCCAACTAAGTTTGCAAATACTGTAGAATACATGTATTATGCTGTAGTTGGTGCAGCAGATAATAGAGAAGAAAACAGAACCACGTGTTATAAAGTGCAATCCCAATGAATAAGATATAATATAATAAGAAATACCTGTGCAAACATGTATTTGGTTAAAAATAGTTTGTGTGGGTGAACATTAGTAGTTGAAAGGTTGCTGGTTGAACACTGATGCCTGCTCACAGAACTGTATGCAGTTGTATGAGTCCAGGTCTAGCTAGATGAAGGGGATCCTTATCAAATCATAATGTTTGTTAGGTTTTTAATGTTGGAATGCTACTAGAATCATTCAAAAGAAAGTAAATATGTCTTATTTGTGAGATAGAAAATAAAAGAGATTAAAACAAGATGCCACAGATACATAAGAAGTGACCTACAGAAGTTATGTTTATGAATATTAATGTTTTCTCTCCTCTCTATTGCAGGCACGTGGGTGACATTTGGTGGACAAATTACAGACGAGGTATAAAGCATTTTTAATACAGTTAGTTACTGTAGGGAGGCAGGGTGGTTGAGGGGAGGAAGGGTGGAATACTGGATGTTTTTTGTCGTATAAACACTCTAGAGGATGGGTTATTAAGAATACATATTCTTGGCATTTAGCTACTGTATGTTTTAGTATGTTGATTAGGTATAATCAGTCTAACAACTACTAATAAGAGGGCCACCAGATAAGGCCTATGTTTTTATTTACTATTCAAAGAGCACAAACACGTTCAATTGTTTGATCATCCACATCACTTTCTCGTATTTGGGAAGATAATGCTATCCACAGATAATTACTTTAGACTGGTAGCACTTACAGTACTTTCCTGGTCATGAAATCCTTGAAGAAGATTGTGAAGTATGAGCTCCTAAATATTGTCCAGGATAAACTTGATCCCTTGTGTACAGGTCGGGGAGAGGGGTTGATGATGCACTCTGCACTTTACTGAACATCATTTTATTTTACCTTGAGAATGCAGAGTCCTTTGTATGCCTGGTTTTTATTGACTGTTCTTCTGCTTTAAATTGTATCCAGCCTCATATTTTAGCAGATAGGCTTCAGCATGTACAACACTGATTCCAGCATAATTGGTTGGTTGATAGGTTGTTTTTAACAGTGTTTAATGGTGTGCTATCAGAGGCGCACACATCCCCGGGGGTGTGTTCTCTCACCCCTTTAAATTGTCTTATACACCAAGTCGTACCAAAGCCAACATGTTGGTCATCATATCATTGTGTTCTTGCTCTGCAAATGCAATCCCGATCATGGCCCTGTCATGATTTTCTAACTGGTGCAATGCCTCCATTTTAACCATTAATCATTATTAATGTAAAACCAAAGAGATGTCAATAGATATGAAGAAAAATCATAGTCAGCTCTGCGGTCTTAACCTTTAATTAAGGTCAGTGTCACGTCCGGGGGTGGTAGTGAGGACCTAAGTGCAGGATATTGTTGGTATGATGGTTTAATGATAACCGGGTTCGCAGAACAGAACTCAAAACACAGACACAACTAGACAAAGGAACATAGGCAAATGAAAACAGGGTATTTAACACATGAAGGGGTGATTACAGATTGGGGACAGGTGAGGCAAACACACATGGAGCAGGGGAGACAGCGAGGACATCCACAGGTTGGGAGGGGAAGTGCAGGCAGAGAGTCACAGGGACAACACAGAAGACAGTCATGACAGTCAGCTTTCTTTTATATGTTGACCATGACCAGACCCCAACTGTCCCATAACACCAATTTAATCCCACTTGTCAAACACGTGTTATTCCTGCCCAATGATTTAGATGATATTGTCCACAACGTACTGTACTGCATTAAAATATCCAGCAAACATTGCAACATGCTCTAAACATGTTTCACACCACTCCACTGACAAGTTAACAGGTTCACATCCCTCACTAAAAACAACAAACAGCTTTTATTTAACGAACAACAAAACAAACAATATGACATAAAGTAGGCAGTGAAAACGGGTTTCCAAGACGTGGTAGTTTGAAGTTCTGTGATAGGCATTTGCAAACCAGTGAGGTCAAGGTAGTCTTTATCATCCCCAAGGGGCAATTTAGGATATAGTCAGCAACCCACACATAACAATCATTCCAAGATCATCATAAACAACAGCACAACAATAATAATAATACTACAGTGAACTTTGAGCTTTAGGTCAGCCTATTTCGTCCACTACCATCACACGTCTGGCTGCAAGGTTAAAGCAATCTCTCATTGCCCCGGACGGGTGCTAATTCAATGCAGTGTTACATCACACATGGCCTAAAAATACGCTCTCAGTGTGTTCCTGGCCTCATTATGGGATGGACAACACCTCTGGCAAACAGACGCATGTCTGGAGACTACAGCAGCCCTATGGGGAAAGTCACTGAGATGTACAATACATCACGCCACTACCATATTTAGTGCCCGGACTGCAGGTTAACATAGAAACAAAACACATGTTCAGGACGTCCATGCAGAACATTGTTCATTCACTCAGACTGGAGACCCGTCCGTGAGTTGAAACAGGCTTGTTTTTATAACCGTACACTGAGAAGGGTGCACTAAAACATTGGGGTAATGTCATGTCGATCAGAGATGCAGGTGTGTGTGTTAGTACAGCCTTGGTTGGAGGGGATTTTGGTGTTGTTCTGACATAGACCATTCCGTGCTAATATTTGTCCCACAGCAACTGAATGCCGCCCACTCACTCACAGACACACACACACACAAACTGTGCAGTGACTCATTGTTCCACAGAAGATGTTACAGTAGCTGTGTGTGTGCGTGCGTGCGTGCGTGTGTAAACATGTGCATGCCTGAGTGTGTACATCGTGTGTTACAGTGTCTGTATTTGTGTACTCTGTGCTGTGAGTTTCTGTTAGACTAACAAACAAACACAAGAAAATACAAGACGTGACTTAACGTCTCTCTGCGATTTGTCTGTCTACTCGTGTCTCCCTCCCTCTCTCTCCCTCTCTCTCTCTCCCTCTCTCTCCCTCTCTCTCTCTCCCTCTCTCTCTCTCTCTCTCTCTCTCTCTCTCTCGTTGGTCTGTAGCTGACCTCAGCAAATGATTTGTCTGTATGACCTGTCAGTTCTCTTTTCTGCCCTGCTTCCTTCCGTACAAATGTTTTCCCTCCCTGCGCGTCTCTCAGACTCCCAGGCACTGCTTGTTCTCTCCTCCTCCACTAACCCTTTCAGTTATCTACAGCTGTCCATCTGTCGCTCACCTACACTCAACAAAAATGGTGTGTCGAGGCTCCCGCGTTTGTTTTTCTCATGGACCTGCTGGAGGACGTTCTGTTCATTATGATCCTAAACGGCCCCCCTTCCTGATATCTCCAGCCTCCTCTGAGTCTGCTGCCTGATTTGGTCTATTTTACGTAATAGTGTGAGACCACCAGAACGAATACGCTTTTATAAGAGGCTAGAAAGTGAAACGGCGCCTGCATTTGTCCACGCTGTGTTCTGACGCACACGGGGTTGAAATGGTTGTGACAGATTAGTAAATCAGGGAAATTTCAGTTTAGTTTTTATGTATGTACAGGATGTATGTGTATATGTATATATGTATTACACGTCAAGAGAGCCTGAACAATGAACAATACAGTCTGGTTACTGTATCAAGAACACTAATGTACACAGATATTCATCTCTCTCTCTCTCTCTCTCTCTCTCTCTCAATAAAGTTTATCTCACGAAAATGACAAGCAAGTATCAATGACTTAATAGCCCAAATCTGATCATGCGCAATCCTTTATGTGTGAGGCATGGTTTACTCTTTCACAACGTACTTGTAAAAGTTGTAAGATTTCGGTATGAGACTAGCATTTATAAATGACCGCTGTGACCTTTAAACAACCTCCCTTTGACCTCTGTGTGACCTCTGTCTAGGTGGCAGAGCAGCTGATGACTATTGCCTATGACAGTGGAGTCAACCTATTTGACACAGCTGAGGTCTATGCAGGTGGCAAGTAAGTACATGCCATAGAGGAATTTAGCTTGTGCAGATTATCCCTGCAATTAGAAAGATGGCCATGGTCTACCGATGTTTCCTATGTATATGTACTAACATTACGTTATAACATTTTCGCTATTAGCGTAATACTTTAAATATACATGGCAGTGGTTTCTAAATAATTGAATTATTGACTGTCAAACAACAACTCTAAATTTGAATCATTTGAATCAGTGATCTCCATTTCTATAGCAACATTTGATCCCTGTTGCTTTTCACTTTTAAAATATTCTAAAGTATTATTGTGTTTGAATAAATGAATTATATAATCTTGAAGACATTAAAGTTTTCAGTTTACTGTCACATGTCTATGTCTGCTGTGCAGGGCTGAGATAATTCTTGGAAACATTATCAAGAAGAAATGCTGGAGGTAATGTTCAAAGCATACATTATGAATCTAAATATTCTCTATACAAGAGAGAGGAAATGGTTATGTGTTGTATGTGTTTGTGATTGTGTGCGTGTGCGGGTGCGGGAATACGCGTGAGTGTTAGTGAGAGAGAAAGAGATGCAGATCTTTAGATTCTCGAAATAAAAGAGAAAATGCAATAGGCTTCTGCTGAGACTGACTGCAATTTGTCATCTTCAAAACAGGACACATTTACACATACATAGATCATCCATACAATATTCAAACGGAATTCTAAACGCATGAATACAATTCTTCATCGTTTTTGATAATAATAATAAAACTGTGTGGGCATGTGTGCAGGCACACAAAAACGCTTAGTAAACAAGTCTGGATTTATTGGTGGTGAAAGTTCCTATTCCTTGTGCACGTGTACGGTTGTATTGTTGTTGTTGCAGATTGCATGCAACCTGCCTATCAGTGCGTTGTCTTGTTTTATAATTATGAATACATAATAATGTTTTACACTGATACTGTATAATACAGGTAGCCTGGTGTAACCCGACCCAAAATTCACTTTGGTAATAAAGGCTGGCCACCAAGTTCCATTGGGAAGTGTTCAGTCGTTTCCTCCTACTAGGTGTAGACCTCTGGTTAATTTATACACTATTGGACAGCCTCTAACCTATCAGCGTTACAACTGTTTTAATCGTCTCAGCTAGCTCTACCACAAAAACATATAAATACGCCTGATTTCAATGTCATTATCACACTTAGCTACCTTCATTGGTCCAGCAGCAGGCTGGCTGTGAAAGCATTCATGTGTGAACAGCGTTTCTTGACTATAATCTCAGCAAAATAATGTACCTTAGAGCAATAGTCGGGAAAGCCAGGCTATAATATAGGTGCATGTACAGGTAAAATACATAGAGCCATTTAACACAAAATGAGAGCGATGAGATGATGTGTGGTGCAGAGGGGAGAACGCCCAGGGTTGAGTAAGGTTATAAGGCTTTTCCAAATGGTTCAGCTTAGATGTGTAGCGATAGGCTACATTAAAGGAAATGACTGAGTAAACAAGTGTAGGAAACGCTGGATGGAGAAAGGGTGATCATTTCTCTACA
This sequence comes from Forbesichthys papilliferus, assembly GCA_025399855.1. Taxonomy (NCBI): domain Eukaryota; kingdom Metazoa; phylum Chordata; class Actinopteri; order Percopsiformes; family Amblyopsidae; genus Forbesichthys; species Forbesichthys papilliferus. Next base: position 13,023 of record JAODOY010001360.1, read on the forward strand.
TTACGAGATGCTTTTTTGTTGTCACTTGGTGAAATAGAAGTTCTTGTTCGGAAGAATTCATTAGGGATAACATTGGAATGACAGGCGCATTAAGACATGACAGGTTGTCTTTAGAAATGTGTGGGTGGCATATTGATTTGTCACATCAACTGGGTCCATTTGTCCAATGGGCAGAGCAAGCTTCGGTCACATTACATTCTTACAGAACTGAGATGAGTTTGTGTGTGCTTCTCCTTCTCCTGTGTGTGTGTGTGTGTGTGTGAATAGGTTTGGAGCATAATTTGCTTTGATTTCATGTACAGTATCAATATAATTCCCTCTATAATACCAATTTCTGTTCAGGCGATCCAGTTTGGTCATTACAACAAAACTATATTGGGGAGGAAAGTAAGTACGTCCTTTGTGCATCTTATGAAAAATGTATAACACTGAATTGTCATGCAGTCCTGCACATGCTCGTCATTCTGTGCACGGGTTCACTCCCGCCTTCCATCCAAAGGCTACAATCTTCTGTAAGGAACAAATCAATAAATCAAGTGAATCACGACACTAGAACATCAAAGAGCATTGGTCACACAGAGTTGCTTCAGCTCTGTGAGTAACAGGGAAAATAAATGCTTAATTTAGGATGCGCAGACACACACACACACGCACGCACGCACGCACACACACACACACACACTCAGCCAAACTGCTTCTGATGATAAAATATAAGTATCCCATCATTTCTCTAAGGGTTGTACAGCCCTCCATTATTGTCTTGTATTGCATAAGTAATGACAGTATGTACTGTATGTTTACAAGTGGACTGACAGGCAGACTTAACCTCATTCAATATGTCATCACTATATGCTTTACATGGTTTGACAAAGATTAAATTAAACTGCTCGATTTACAGTAACACCAGAAGAGTTGGAGTCTCAATAATATTATGATCGGGTTGAGAATCTCTTAATATTTCATTTAGTTACGCGCTATGGATTATTGATTACAAAAGGTTGCAGAAGGTTGTTAACTACTATTACTGGGTGTTACTGTTCATGTATTCACCAAACACACACACACAATGATGACTCGCTAATGTTTGCCTCAACAGAGCAGAGACAGAAAGAGGGCTCTCCAGGAAACACATTATTGAAGGTAAGTCATGCTTGCACACACACGCACGCATGCATTGACACACACACATACACACCTTTCTCTTCACTGTGTTCTTAGCCATTTCTGTCAGTGTATGGGCCAATATACAGTATCATGTATGTGTTCATGGAGAATTAAATAAATATACTGTGTGGATTTCAATACGTACAAGTTGGAACAATCTATTAGGTCATGTTACGTGTAGGAACCCACATATATATATCTCTCTCTCACTCTCCACCTCTCTCTCATCCTTCTCTCTCTTAGGGTTAAAGGGGTCTCTACAGAGGTTACAGCTGGAGTATGTGGATGTTGTGTTCGCCAACCGTCCGGATAGCAACACCCCTATGGAGGGTGAGTTTACCCCTCAGCACTCATCTTACAGACTACATGGGCAATTATATCTACCGTCAGTCAGTAGTTTGCCTGCACGACCAATATTTGATTATTATATGTTATCCACGACTGTAGTCAAATTATTTTTACTACTATTATTATTTAAAAAATACATCACCACACAAGTCGTGGACCTGAAAATAAAGAAAAAGCTGTACCAATTCCGTTGTCTTTAAACCTTCTGGATGAGCACACAACCAAACCACATTGGTATTCGCTGCATGTTTTAATATTTAATTCAAGGAACAAAATACAACTTTACTACTTACAGTAAAAGCTATTAGTTGTTTTTTTATTTAAGTTGGGCCAAAAATGGTTTCAGTACAAAGTCAGTGTCTTAATTGTGATCCCTTTGGACTGGATGAAAGCCATTCTGTGGACACCTCTTAAATTAATATAAACAGATATTGATATGAGCAAATGTTGAATTAACTTGTTCACATTGTAGTCAGGAACTTGTTTTAATTCATTTTAAGTTTTTGAAAAAAGCAAACAGACAATCAATCAATTGCAATATTGCCACACATTAAATCTCTCAACTACTTTATTGACAATACTCCCCTCATATTATGTGATTTTTGCATCCTACACCATGCATAAATGAACTGCTGTTATGCAGCGTCTTCCAACCTTCCGGCCAGTCAAACCGCTTCACAGTACAGCCTCGCACAGCCCCACACAGGTGGTGATGTCAGCCATGCAAGGTACCGCCTGACTGTCAGGAGAACTGAGGGTTAGGTGCCTTGCTCAGGGACACCTGGACACTCAAACCAGTGACTTCTCCATCACCTGTCGCCCTGCTCTACCCACCGCACCACTGCCGATGTAATGGCGTTATATTTCGATATGGTATTACATCTCTGCTCTGTCCTGTCTCTCTCCTGCCCTTTTACTGGTTTGCGAAGTAAGGTGTTCTCTGAATACAAATAAGCACGTGCACTGTATTTGCAGAGAAGCCCTGCAGAGAAGTTGTCAACTTCATGACTATTAATCACCATATACACAGACTAGATAAGACCGGAAACAAACAGAGGCAGGAGAGGCAAAGTACAGAGAGCGATAAAGAACAGTTTACTTGTCCAGAAGGTTATTTCTCTTGACAGCATGGTAATTGCTATAAACACTGTTATTAGGGATGATAATTGTAAGGTACCAGGTTGCACTATAATAAGAGCTGTCTTATTGTCTGGCTCTGTTTTGGTTACGAACATAGAAAAGAAGAAAGAAAGCATAATTATCAACCTGTCCATATGTGTCCATCTCCCAGCTGCTAGGAATGTTCGACTTCCTTGCATATGTATTATTTGTATTATCTATATTCATCCTCTTCATTTTCACATTATGTGGCCTTGTAATATTCAGTCAGGTTGCATTAAGTAAGCTTCGTCTTCAGTGATGAATAACCATGATGACAGTGGTAATGTGAGTTTATGTTGGGCCTGAGTACTGTTGGCTCACATATCCGCTGTGTCGGAGATAATTGCTTCATTTAAAATGCAGTGCTTGTGATCAGAAGGCTTAACTGCATGGGCTTGTTAGTGTCCTCAAAGTGGATAGGGATTGTTGATGAGCTGTCAGCAGGTATGGGAGACCCGAGGAGATGGGTGGCTATTAAATCCTGCCGCTAATCAGCACCGTGAAATTAAGTGATGTTGGAATAATGGGAAATGGGGCCAACTGTGTGTATGTGTTTATTTCTTTCTCTTTTCCCCACATCTTTTTACAGTAAACTGTATTAGTTTGGAATAAACATAAAAGTGAATTTCACATTTAGATTACATAATTGAATATTTATCTTTTGCACTGCAAAGACAATTTTCATCACAGCTGTCTTTTATCTTTCATATAGTCTGTTTTTAACTTTGTTAATTTTTTGAATTTTTATTATTCTATTCCTCCCATGGTATCATTGTCAGGAAATCTCCACAATCAAGCTATTTTTTTAAACTCATTAATGGATAGTGTTGTTAACATTATTTATTATGTAGTTCTGTAGTCATGGCTTTGATAAAGGGTTTCATCCACGTGGACAGTGGTGATATGTGAGATGAGTGCCCTCTAGTGGTATGTTCTGTTTCTTTATCCACGAAATAATGACAAAATCATATTTTTTTTTTTTTACATTTGGTACAAAACATAATATTAGCAACAATTTCATAATCATCATGTTTAATAATACCTCAACATGTTGCCTACAATTATTTAATAGATCCTTCTTTCCAACCCCATAAACAGTACCCATTCATTATACTGTTACAATTATTCACATCTCACCCTGATCTTTAAGTGCTAATTCTCTTTAATTTGATCAGAGTGAAAAGTTTGACACTAGACTGTTTCAATGCATAGGTTGTATTACTGTAAATACAACCATACTGCATTAAAAGCATTGTTTTTACAGTGAATTGTCATATTTTAGCCACAACATAGCTTATTGATGCTATAGCCCATTTAAACTAGCAGTCCCTACTTTATTACCAATAGTAATATGGTCCCAGCTCTATCTGGTGTAGCTAATACAAACAAATAGGCTATGAAGTGCAAGCAATTACTCTTTCACCTTATGTGTCTTGGGTCCATGCAAAATGCAGTCACTCCAATATTATACAAACTAATGTTAAAATTAAGACTTTTGTATTTTTTAGTGAAAAGATGTTCTCATACTGTGCTTACTGGTTTTCTTCTTAGAAACCAGTAATTAAATGTAGAAACATTCCCGTCACATTATGCAATATTTAAAAACAAAAACGAAGATCTATAATAAATCCTAATAAATATATTCTGTACTTAATTGACAAATTTTATAGACCATACATTTTTGTATATTTTGATTTGATTGTGGTGATAGGTATGTGTAGGTATAGATGACACAGCCATATACTGTAGTAAAACATTTAGCTAACCTTGGTACAGTTTATTGTGGTGTAACCAAATGGATAGGGGGCTCATGAACTGCATGTGTCACTTCAGAGATAGTCCGGGCCATGACCTACGTAATCAACCAGGGCATGGCTATGTACTGGGGCACCTCCAGATGGACGGCCATGGAGATCATGGTAAGTTATGAGGAATGTATTGTACGGTAAGGCAATTGGCTGAACAATAAGCAATATATGTGTGATAGTTGGACATTTGGACAGAGGAAGAACAAAGTAATATTAGTCTAATACATATAATATAAGTTTACATTTAAGTCACATTACTGAAAAGGGCAGATCCAACGCAACGCTTTATCCTCTCTAGTATTGGATCTTTCTGTCTTTTACTTCTTTCCCTTCTTTCAATTCGTTTTATCAGCAACACAACGGCCTACATCTGTGTTGCCAAAGTGTGATAAAAGAAGGACGCAATACAAGACATCATGTTTCACTGACTCACGTCCTCTTAGTCCTCTCTCCCCCCTTTTCCCACCCCTATGCTCTTCTTACCTGCTGGGTTTGTCTGTGATTGTTGTGAAAGGGGGCTGATATCTCTGAACAACCGCAGCCGTTGAATCATGTCATTTAGATAGCAGCGGTGATGTATGCTGGTAAACATAGCTTCCTGTCGTACGTGACAGTGGAGCCGTACGCACACAAACACACATGCATGCATGCACACACCCACACACCCACACTCACTCACCCACCCATGCACACATCAACACAACGCAAACAAAAAAGCACTAGATGTTCATTTTTAACGTGAGTAAAAACAATAGCGTTATCGCTGTGTTACTCCAAATAGGTTCCAGGACAGGCGCGTGTGTGTGTGTGTGTGTGCGTATATGTGTGTGCCTGCTTGTGTGTAGTAGGACATATGGAAATGATATAAACAAGT
>JAODOY010001360.1:20285-35361 GCA_025399855.1 Forbesichthys papilliferus
TCATTACTTTCATGTGCATTTGTGGTGTGCTAGCGTAAGCTAGAGAGATGTGTCTTCTTGTGTGTGTGTGTGTGTGTCAATGGTCTGGGGGTTTGAGTACAGCTGGTTTGCTTTACCTGATATATAGTTACTATGATTAGGGAGACCTATTCAGTGCATGAATACAAAATGTGGCCATTTTTGTACAAGCAATGCTCTCCCCTTTCACATCAGCACAATGTGCCATCAACTCTCCATTGGATTTCTACCCGAGTCTAATTCAACCCTCATCCACTTCAGCTCATTTCACCATAAACCAGACATGTCTTCTCTCTCTAGCATGGTGTCTAAGGAACGAAGGTGTCAGCTCTGTTCTACTGGGAACCTCCAGCCCTGAACAGCTCACTGAGAACCTAGGGGCCATACAGGTTGGGAAACACACACACACACACCTGGTAATGTGTTCAGTCTATTCTGGCTGGGCTGTCTTATGTCCATCTGTCCTCTGCACGTCCCTTCCTGTCTGTCAGGTGCTTCCCAAGATGACGTCTCACGTTGTGTCAGATATCGATCACATACTGGCCAACCGGCCGTACGGCAAGAAGGACTACCGCTCCTAGGCTGGCCTGGTGCACTACCAGAGCATGCACACTGGCCTGAGGTCAGCTGGGCCTACCTAGTGATATCACGGACCCACCGTCCAATGTTACGCACCCATGGTCCTACTCAGCTCCAGCCTGGCCCAAATAATCCAGCCTGACCCAAGCCAGCCTTGCTAAACCCCGCATAGCCTTACCCTAATCTACCTGTCCTGCTACCTGTCCTGCTCAGCTCAGCTCTCCCAGATTCTGCTCTGACCAGCGGCTCCTATAAAAGATACCATCGTGTAAAAAAAGCAACCCTTTGCCATCACTTCGCCCAGTGTTGCCCAACACTAGTCCTTGGGACCCACTGTCGTCCATGTTTGACATGTCTCCCTGCTCCAACACACCTGATTCACATGAATTTGTCATTTGTAAGCTGCAGTCACACATACGTGATGTACTGTTCCATCACCTTCCGATGCGAAATGTGTATGTTGGCATGCTTAATGTCGGCAGTGTAGGATGTGACCCACACAGAGCTCAGTTTCCTGCTTTGTATAGTCCGTATGAGTTGTTGTGGTTTTGGTCACACACAAGACTAGATAAAGTTGATAAAGAGGCTGCGTATTCAATGGTCAAAGTTCACCTTGTGTTGAACTCTAGGCCAACTGAAGATGCGAAATTGCTTTTCCACAGAAAGCGAAATGTTTTATTTGCACAATCTTGCATAGAATGGAAGTGGAAGGGAGGTGAATAGACCCATTTACTGCCGTCACAGCAACTTCATTTACATTTACGGCATTTGGCAGGTTAATGCTCTTGCACAGCTTGACAAGTCATTGGACTCCATCGTACTTCTGTTGCAAAACCGTGTGTGCATGCTTATGTGCGTCATCACTGTAAATAGTAAATGGGGGTATATTGGCTAGCTGATCATTTTGCGTATTTGTAACCTCAGCCATATAGGCTTCTGCAAAGATTGATAACGGCCCATTTGTTTGAATCAGGTGTGTTGAGCAGGGAGATATCATAAACATGCAGGACAGTGGGTCCCAAGCCTAGTCCACGCATGCATTGGTATTTTAAATATGTAGCTTTTTCTATGTGTTTCGGCCTTTCATCCACAGGCAAACAGTTTTTGCAAAACTCAACAGACAGACAGGGAAAACTAAGCAGCAATATTTTCGTTTTAAAATGTATCCGTGTGGACTAGGCATGAGAATTCACAGACTTAACCTAACTTTTCTCAGCTCATTGCTAGTACAGCCATCACCGATGATGCGCAACCAAGCCAAGCCTGGCAGGCTAGATTTAGACCAAACAATAAGACCTAGTTAGCAGCAGACACTTAAAGGTATAGTCAGCTATTTCAAGCTAATTGTAAGCTAATAAACTTTTTGTTGAATTCACCAAATGTCTCCTTGCATTTCGCTATCTTACCGTATTCGGTGCGTGTTGAAAAATGTATCTGATATTTCCACACAGCTCTGGCTCTGTAAATGGGAACATAAACCAGGTGGTGAACACCGCTCACAACAAAGTTGTAGTGATACGCTTTGCTTCACAGTGCGTTTGGATGTGTGCGGCGGCGCTGGGGAGGGATATTGTTTTGATTTAAGATCAAAGTTAGCAAGCGTTCTTGAAAATGACTGACCCTGCCTTTAACAGTCCAGTCTATGGGCCACAATTATAAAAATGTACTCTTGATTTGAATTTTAGCATAATGCTTTTTTATAGTGTGTGTAAGAGAAAATTAAGCCTGAAAAGCACATATTAAAGCTGAAAAAGCTTTTCTTAGTTTAAAGCCACTGTAAGTAATATTTCCAAGTTGCAACCAGCGCAAAAAAAAAGTATTGCAAATACCTCCTCCTGTGCTCCCTTGAACATGTTGGTCTGACGTTGCAAAGTGCCATTGACAAATGCATTCATATGATTTACAGGCAAGATAGATTCGCTGGACCAACCATGGAAAAGAGGCCATAATTATTTGGGGCAGAGTAAAAAAACGATTTTTTTACTATTTTTTCTCTCTCAATTTTAACAATAATATATATTAATTAATCTAACTCTTTATATCACCTTTATTAATTCAACAATTGAATGATCCAGTGCAGAGTAACAGACTAATAAAAGTATATTTAAGGCTGCTAAACATTCAATCTAATTGCACTTTTCCATTACATTTTGCACAATCTGCAGGCATACTGAACATTTTATAATGATAATTTAAAAGCTCCAATAAGAACTGTTTCCCCCACAGGTTCTTAAGGCCTTATGTGTGCCAAACCCAGCCCTTTGGGTAAACATGGAAACCCTTGGTCAGCTTATTCTCTACCTAATTACATATTTATGGTAATTAATAAGAATTTATAAGCATCCCAAGTCTGTATTTGGTCTAAAATATTGTTTTATACTGGTGGTAAAACACATTTGTTTTCCGTTGAATTTGTGTGGCGAGGTGCCTCCTAGTCAATGAGAGTTAACATTTGATTATCCCCAACATGGCAATGTTTGGTCGCTATTGGAATAGGGAATAGAGTGGGACAGACTCCTGAATAGGCATATTCAGATTGTGCAACTATAAAACACACGACAACACATTTAGTTTTATACTGATCCCTATAGCATGTTCACCAAAGGACTTAGCATATGCATATGTATACTGTATATGTTAAGTACTATACTTTGCCTTGAAATAATATATATGAGCATGTGTGAATGGTTTGGTGCCATTATTTTTCAACCCTTTAAATGAACACCAATAATGAATAACTAGTGCTCATAGTGCTCCCAAAATGTTATGAGCAGAGCATACATATTTGGTAGGCTTCATAGTAAATCAATATGTCTACTCGCTCAGAGGAAGGACTTCATCAATAACAATTATATTTATATTTCCATACATGGTATATGTACAAATAAATATCGGTATTGATTTGTGGATAAATTATTTATTTTTATAAATGAGGCCCCATGGCAACATAAACAACATTTTCTCCGCTACTATAATTTTCAATTAATCTTTCCCTCCCAATGTACCCCAATTTATCACGAGCAGTATTACTTTATGATCAACTGGGAATTATGAGCATAATATGTAATAGCTGCATGTAACACCTTCTATGGTGTGCCTCTGTTTTGTCTTCTCTGTAAAGCACAGAATAATATAATATAATATAATATAATATAATAAGGATGTTTATATACAAGAAGCATTTAACAGAGTGTAGCCCTATACAGACATTTAACTGTCCATTTTACTCAGAGGGTCTCAGTGGCATTGGAGAATGCAAAGCATGTTGCCCCCTGTGGTTCCATAAATGAACTGCAGCCTTGCTTAGATATAACAATGGAAAAAACTGCTGACTGTTTTTCTTGTGATTTGCACTCTTTATGCCTGTGAATTAAATTTGCATTATCACCTGCCGACAGAAATTTGGAATAGCATACAGTATGAAAAAATTTTTTTTTAACCCTCGCGCTGTCCTATGGGTCATTTTGACCCGGTGCATTTGCCAGTAGAGGGCAGCAACCACAACACGGACATATGACATTCCGCGGTTTGCTCCCTCTGCTGCTAGTCTGCTGAAATGCCTTAGGACAGTGTGGGTTAAATGGTAAATTTTGCTTTGCATTGTTAATTGTAGAATAGAGACTGACATTTATTTTTAAATGTATGGTATTGTTTTTATTTGGGTGGTTCGGGTGTACATAATATTCTAAGCAAACCGTGTAACATATGTAAAGGTGGTTTCATATTTTCTTGCAAAACAAAAACAATGCAATTGTAAATATTGTTAATTTGACATTGGTGTAATCAATTGTAGCCTCTCCATGACAGTGTTTGAGTCTCCCCCAACCCACCCATTCTGACTATTATGTGTGATTTAGATTTGCTCTTCTTGCTACTCTACCTAAATACATGAAAATGTGTATAAATGACATTCAAAGGCAGGTAGCTCACACATTCTTTGCTATGTAACGGCCACTTCAGAGAATTAATGTGGCAGTTGTTGTTTGTAAGTTAAAGGTGTGGTAAGCGATTGCAAACTAACTACTGTAAAACACACTTTTTGTCAGATTCAGATGCAGTGCATATATCTCATCATTCTCCACTAGCTGTCTGTTCTGTGTGAGCTAAAACAAATTTAGATCTGTAAATGGGAACACGAAAGTGGTGGTACAGTCACACAACACTATCTCAGCCCTGGAAACACAGAGGGAGCACCATAAAGCTTTGAAAGGAGATGCCACACACTACTGTATCTCAGCCCTGGAAATAGAGGGAGCACCAAAAGGCATTAAAGGGGGAGGTGTTTTTGTTTTGATGAGTTCAAATATCAACGATCTTTCCTCAGCATCACTTGCCCCACCTTTAACACTCAGGCTTGTTGTGTTCCAATATATTGTTATATTTGTTATTTGTGCCCCCTTACCCCATGTGGAGATAAAGCCATCACAACACAGATGCTGGCCAGATTTTAATTCAGTCTCATCAATCGCATTTGTTTGTTGCAAATGTGTGTGCTTGCAGTATGAATATCATCCATCAGCTGTGAGTAGTGGTATTAATTGTGTGTGATAACGCAATGATTTTAGTTTCTTTTTAAAGATAATTTATATTGGAGTTGCATTTGTATTCTGGAAGTCAACAAGTCAGTTTGAGTCAGTATTATTTGAAAATGGCCTGCCAATATGTCATGACCAAACTACAGAGACACACACAGTTCCCACTGAACACAAGTGCAGTGGGAAAAATTGTTTGTACTACTGTAGTGTATACTACCCTATTGTGCAGGGCAATGACTCAGTTCCATCTTGGCATTTAGTTTCCTTTAGTATATCCAACATAGCCTGTCTGAATTCAACTGGAGGTATGCTTGTACAAATGTATTTTTTAAGTTGAATTATTTTTAAAAAAAAGAAAAAAAAAAGGTTGTATTGGCTGCCATATGCTTCCCTTCCAGGCAGCTATGAACATAGATACCATTCAAAGGAACTAATTAACTAACAAACTAACTATTAATGGAGGCAGGTACTTCATTCTCTTTTCTAACCATACATTTTTTGACAAGCTACAGAACACAACCAATTTTAATTCATTATAAGGTTTCTCCAAAATTTATTGCACTGAAATAAATATGATTTCCCTTATTCAGCACACAAGGCTGGTTAGAACAAAGAATTTTGTAAGATCCACTACTATTTTCTCTGCTTTTTATATATATATATGACTTTCAGTTGAAAAAATGTGTTCAGCAATGGAGTGCCTGTTTGAAAAGGAATCCTTATTTACAGTACATGGGTATGATTGAAGATGGTACCACCTAGCTGAAAAACCTAGATTTGCGAGTTCAGACTGAAATGTAATGCAGAGGACATAGTATAGGTGACACTTGTAAAATCAAGTTTTAAAATTGGGCTATAAAGCCAGCACAGAACTATGCATTCCGTGTCTGGTTGTAGATGTTCAATTTTAAAATATGTAATCCATGAAACATCAGTGTATCTGCCACTGCAATATCACTCCTCTATTCTGAGTATTGACTTCTTTGTAAATATATTAATGGGTGAATAAATCAATAAAATCAAGTTTGTGGTTCTTTTGTGTAATTGTAGAAATGTGTTTTAACTTAATGTAAAATATTTTTGACTTTTCTGTACGCTAAGTTCAAACAAACAAAGTCACCTTTCCAAATCACAGACATTTTTCCTGTAACAAGTATTTGTTTGTCTATTCCAGGCAGCTGCAGTAAGTGACACACACGAAGGTCCAACCTGGCTACGTTTATTGGTACAAAAACAGAGACATGGAGGCACAACCCTCCAGACAATTGAGCATGAAGTTCATGAAGCTGAAATGTAAAATCTTCACTCGAAACTCATCCCTTATTTTAATGGAAAAAATAATACAGCTTAACCCTGGCCCTATATAAATCCATCCCTCCCCTTATACCCCACCATCTCTCATTTTGTCTTGTTTTGTCTTGTCTTTACTTGGAGCCAGTGGACAGCAGGGCGATGAGCCCTGACGAGGCACTGATAGAGAGGATGTAGTTGCTGGAGATAATGAGTTAAGGCAAATGCACGCGCACACACACACACTAGAAAGGATTATGAGGTTAATATAACGGTTAGAAGTGCTGTACACAATTGCTACACCTAACAAAATGGCATTGAAAGCTCTAGCTAAACCAATTTACCTGATAAATGACATAGCTGCTATTCTCTGCCATGACATTGAATATATTCTAGCCTTATTTATTATTAGGGATACATAGGTTTCACCATTTTAAATTATTTGTGTGCGGCAATATCATATATAGAATATACTACAGAAAAAGGTTTACTGGCTCCTGCAATCATACTTTGACCGTCCAATAAGGTCAGAATGTAGACGCGTGTGTGTGTGTGGAGAAGAGTGAAACTATTCAATTATTGAACAGTTTTCCAAAATTGCTTTAGACCAGTGGTATCCAACCCTGGTCCTGGGGACCCACTGTCTTGCATATAGCCGCCTCCCTGTGCCAACACACCTGATTCAATTGAATGGGCATTATCACATTTCTGAAGAGACTGACGGACATTTTCCATTAATACACTGTTATTGCAGCATCCTCCACTCGCCTTAACTGGTTTTAGCTGCCAAAGAATACGCCCAGTGTCAAACATACAAACCGTCATAGGTATGCTACATATTTGAGAATGTATGTGCATTTTCAAGAACTAAACTCACAGAAAAAAGATCCAAACTCTATTGGTTTCTGCATGGTGTGTGAATATGAATAAAGGATACACGGTGGGGTTGAAGTTCCTGAGCAGGAAGAAGGAGGCGATGATAACGAGGACTAGAAACAGAGTGTTGTTGTAGAAGATGGAGAAGGTGGTCGCCTCATAGTCTGCCACCTCATTCTTTTTCCACAGGATTCTGGACCGGAAACCGTCAGAATCCATTACAAGAAATGGATTAGTGCACAATAACACACATAGAATGTAATAGTACTATAGTATTATGAATGGAGAAGCCATAAAACATCTGGGTGTGAGGTGCGGTCATTTTACCACTTAATATGAATTGGTGACACCAAAATGCCATGGTGCCGGAACTGTTATCTCTCACCTCTCATCCTTTTCCTTGCGAGACATCTTGCGATTGTCTGCCTCCGATAGTTTCCTGGTTACTTCCTTGGAAACAGCATCCTCCCGTTTCTGGGCAACTCTGGATCACATAGCAAGGAAGTGGGTAATTATATTTAGACCGTTAAGAAATAGCTGTTTATTACTAGATATTACCAATCAAAAATAGAGCACAAGCATTATCAGCAATCAACCACATCTAGTGATGTGATTCCAACCTAGATGTGGTCAAATACATTAGGCAGAAGAAAATCTATAAGAATATACCTAGATTATGTTATATCTGCCATAAAAATGACTTGACATTTCTGACTTGTTAAATTGAAAAGAGAACAAGTACATGGTATAGTTTGTTATTTACTAGTGAATGAAGATTTGTACTTCCTACATACTTGTGTTTAAGGACAAACTTGACATTCTTGTAAGCAAAGGCCACCAGGTATGTGCTGACCAGAGTCATCGCAGCATAAAGAACTGCAGACTGGACCAGGTCCATATGCCAAATCCTCCAAAACAGCCCTGCAATTGAACGCATTCATACACAAGCACATAAACAGTTAGAAAAATTAACTTATCTATTAGCAGAGTTAATTATTACTAATCGACCACCTACTGTTACTTATTATTAATAATAGGCTAAGTATTCGCAGTTAAAAAGTATTGACATATCTCTTAACCAAGTAGTGTATTGTACCTGGTTAATTAGCAGCATACTAAAGTTGGCAATAGCATGTCATGTTAACTGCATGGCCAAGACGATCAATATATACAATTTTTTTATAGCAAATTGTAGCACTAAAGCAAGTAGTTAATATTTGCTATAAACAAGTACACATTTCAAAATGATTTCTCAATGAGTCCATGAATGCAATGCTAGCTGCAAAGTAGCCATCCAAAGTAACACTAGGTATGGCATGGCGTCACCCTCCCGAATATAAATGAACTCACAGATGGGGATGGCTGAAACGATGAGGGCATTGCCGTAGAAGAGTGCGGTAGACTTGGCCGAGAGGTTTCTGCTGAAGTCCTGGAGGAGTAGGTCTTCCTCTGACTGCTGCTTGTTGCTGCCTTTAGGAGCCATGGTTATCTCCTGCTCTGCTCTGGAAAGAAGACTGACACGTAAGAAACGAAGGAGCTTACAAAAGCTAACGACGCGTCAGCACACAGACACGGAAGTACTGAGCTCAGGTTATAGTTATCATGTGTACTGCCATCTAGTGTGCGGGAAGACGCGCGTTTATGCAGTGTTTCAAACACGCACATTGTGCCCACTAGATGTCAGGGTCTAACTACTTGAGAATCCATGTTGTAATATTTGTCTGTAGACTCAATTTAAGTGTTATCAACAAATCACGATGTCAGTCTTTTCGGAAATTTCCATAAGTATAGGCTAGGTATTTCTGTAAAGCACGTATCACTCTGAAGGCTCATCATTTAGCCTATAGCCTACCTGGTGTGAAATTGGTAGTATACTTGGTAGGACATTTAAACTGCATATTGCACACACAAGCGTATCGCTTAGCTCTACTGTACATTATTTTGTTTTATATATCCACAAGTCTTTAGAAAAGCCAACCACAATTCAATGGTATGTATATTTGTGCATAGGCTTAATCCATTTTGAGTGGATGAAGATGTGAATTCATCAAAGGCCACCGGAGACATTTTAGGACACACACGCACACTCACACACACACACACACACAAATGCAGATATAGCCTACAACCTACTGCCGCAAGCACATTACTTAACCCCCAGATAGGCTATGCTCTCTCTCTCTCTCTCTCTCTCTCTCTCTCTCTCTCTCTCTCTCTCTCTCTCTCTCTCTCTCTCTCTCTCTCTCTCTAAGCAGGTTATTTTATGCACTGCTTTAATGGGGTTAGCGTTTAAGGATTAAATATTCAGGGTGCGGGGGAGGGGAAAGGGGTACTACAAAGGAGCTGCCAAGTGCCAACACAATGTCAGGCAAGGTCGATGATACCTCTTTTTTTCTCCCAGACTATGAGTAGGCCTATGTGCCTGCCATACCACCAGATCACGCTGACACAACCACTGGGTGAGCACACTGACCACCCGACACAAGCATTGACGAACACACACACACACACACACACACACACACACACACACACACCAGTGTTAGTCAAATTATGGGTCCGGACCCCGTGAGAAGTAATCAGAAGTGATTATTATTATTATTATAACAGTGCTAAAGACTTGTGACACCCACTATTTACAGAGGCAGAATCATAGCAGCCATTTTATTATTTGATAGTATTTTGCAGAATTCGTCAAAGTAATGTATAAACTGTATTACTACTAACATTTATGGCTAAAATGTGCAATTTCTAAACATTTCAATATGTTATTTCATTTCTGAAAATCATCATGTGACCCCTTGCTCTGTGTCTCACCACCCCCACTTTGAAAACCACTGCTATAGAATATAGTAACATGCATGCAATTGTATTATTGTTTAAATTATGTTGACACTTATCATATGCTATTAAATATTGAAACTCCCTCATGCAAAGGACCTAAAGGTATACAGTAGTAAGTCATTGGCAAGCCTGCGTGCTAAATTCAAACTCACATCAAAACAAAAACACCTCTCCCTTTAATGCCATTAATGCCATGAGGTGCTGCCTCAGAAGCTCCGCCCCGCATATTGGAAACACATTGCAAAGCCTATTGTTGTCGGCACTACTTTGTTTATGTATAACATAAGTAGATCCAGGGCTGTGTAGAAGTAGAAGCTATAGCATTTAATAAGCTAGCAACTGCAAGAAGATATAATGTGAATTTAACAAAAAATGTTTTAGCTTACAGTCGATAATACTGTATAAGAAATACTACAGTATACCCTCACAAGTAACATGGTTGGTTTTGTTACTTGTGTTTCTATGTCTGACTGCCAGCTGTAGCTGAGCAAGGCCTATATTTAAGACCACCTCTCCTCTCAGGGCCCATATCTCTCCTCAGGCCACCTTCAACAGCAGGAGAAAGGAGAGGCTTGAAGATGCACCAACACAAAGCTAGTCCATCTGTAGCCACCCTGAAGGCATGGCGCCAGCGTCACCGCGGCCCGATGACATCCTTCCTGTCACCCCCCTTCCCCTCACCAACAAGGACCAGCCTCCCCCATCCCATCTCCCCCTTTTCCCTGTCATTTATCTTCCTTTCAGCTCCAAGGCACAGAGGCAGAGGAATGTGAGATGGCTAGTCAGAAAGAGGAGTCAAATATTCAGTCTTTTCACACGATGCCAGACATGTGTTTACACTTTCTGCCCACTACTTTTTTTGTATTTTTTTTTTATTATTCTCCCACCCGCATGTGTCTGTGTGAAAGTGGGGGAGACCCTGCATACCGTGGAGACCAAAGAGAAAAAACATCTGATCTGCTCTCGGCAATTATTTCCTCTCTTCCTTATTGGGCAAATGTGTGTGTGGTTGAGGAGAAGAAAGCTTCCTTGTGTGCACACATGCTCTCTCATTTGTCTGCCTCCGCCTCCCCATCTCTCTCTCTCTCCCTCTCTCTCTCTCTCTCTCTCACACACACACACATACATTTCCCAGGGGACACAATGGAAATAAGTAATTGACTTTTACTTTGGCTGAATGTATTGCTGCAGTACAGTAGTATGTGTTATCATGTACATTGTACTGTTAGGGTTATGTGATGACATATGTATGTCGCACCATGTATCAGTTCAATTTTCAGTTTTTCCAAATGTTTGTTTGTGGTTAGAAAATGTAATTGCAAGCGTTGCACATGCTGACCCCATAGCCTATATATACATACATGTGTTACACATGATACCCACAATCAAAGGTCTGTAGGAATGTGTTTGCTAAGGTTAAGATGATGATTTGATGATATTTCTGTGCTCTCTCAATAAAGCACTCACACACACACACACACACACACACACACACACACACATTCCTTTCACAACCTGCATTCCTTCATGCTGATGAAAGCGTTTCCAACGCTGACCGGGTGAAAAATGGCTCCATGCCCGCTCTGGTCAGGTGGTCTTTGTTTACCAGGTCAGGCAGGTGGGTGAGTTGACACAGGCTTCTATGCCAGAGTTATGGTGACCCTTTGTATAGGCTAGTGGTCCGTCCCTAAACCAACCGCCATGGTCACATTCCTCCATTCATAAACAGGTTCACACAACATTTCATACCTACGAGGTAAAAGGCCTTAAATGTGGCTTAAAGGCAGGGTCAGTGGTTCTTGCTAACTTCGAGCTACAATCAAAACAGTAACGCTCCGCCTCACACTTCGAAAGGCATTGTGAAGCAAAGCGTATCGTGCGACGGCTTTATTGACGTTGTTCGCCACTTTGTTTATGTTCCTATTTACGGAGCAAGAACGTGCAAGCTAGAGACCAGTAAGCTAGGGAAATGTGAGGAGATATTTGGTGAACTTGACTAAATGTGTTTTAGCATACAATTAGCTTGCAATAGCTGACTTTACCTTTAATGCAGTACCTTTGAACGTTTGATATGTCTGCCATTGGAAGAATAGATTATAATTGAATAGATGTTTACCTCTGAAACAAAGGACATTGCGCGTGTGTGTGTGTGTGTGTGTGTGTGTGCGCGCGCGCATGTTTAGCCAATACGCCGAGACATGAAGGTTACCATGCTGCCAAAATGGTTTGTCTCAGATGCCAGGAGAGAGAACAGAAGATATTGACATTTTGGCAGTGGAGGGAACTTTGTGTCCCATCTGAATCTGAAAGGTCACACTGGGTTGCTTATAGTGTATTATTTATTGGTGGACTTGCACAGCACGCCTGCCACAAACAAGTATATCATGTGGATTCAGATCAACTATTTGGTGTGAAAGGTGCTGAGGAAATGTTAGCAAAGCATCACAGACCGCCTGTCTCTATTTTCTCTCATTCTGAAACAAAGGATATGTACACACACACATGTTGCAAACGTTAAGGCCTTGCTTTAGGATGGCATTAGTCACTGTGGCCGATTCTCACATGCTACAAGGAAGTGAATATAGAACCCAAGGCAAGGAGGGAGAAAGGTTCACCGCATTCCTAATGGTTTAGATACATAGATATTTTGATAAGGCAAAACGCACAGTTGGAATGTTTCTTCTTTTTAATTCAGCACAGACTTCATATTCTCAGATGTGACAAAGACCTGTACCATAATATTGGCCTATATGTGGACTACATATCTTGCACGAATGGGACACACATTTTGTAGTAAAGGGACTATTGACATTCATTGACCCATTTATTATTTTCCATTATGTCCCATTGTCTCTATAGGTCTGAATCAAGGACATGTAGAAACTCCCTTTGTATCCATTTTGAAGTATAGTATAAGAAGTCCACATGGTAAGGAACTAATGCGCCCTTGTGTTTGACCTTCTTATGTTCCACATCTAGCAATATTCCCATATCCGCAGCTGTGCTGCACACATCCTGCTTGTGTGTGTGTGTGTGTGTGTGTGTGTGTGCTTTATATGAGCTGCCATCTGGGGAGCTAGGGTTGTCATACGGCATGGTTGGAAAACATATGTGAGATAAGAGGAATTTCTCTTGGGAGTTATGTCTGACCTATGTAGTTCGTTTATGAACCAGGATCAAAGGGTAAAGGGTTGTTGCTATGGCACTGGAGTGTAATTACTTACTACAGTTAAAATACACAGTTATATTGGTGGTAATTTGATTAAACCAGTTAATTCAAAGGATTGATGATGACTTCTGTGAAATTCCAGTCCTGAACCAAAGTAAATAGAAAGGTCCCCTTGACATTTAGTACAGTGCGAGGGTAAAAACATCTAGCTCTTCCAGCCATCAGTACATTAAAGGAAAGTTAGTTTTGGGGATTATTTTTTTCAATGCAACGTTAATGTGTACAGGGTGGGGAGATTTTAGGTTGGCAAATATACATTTATTGAATGGGCATGCTAAATAATACAATAATCTGAACCTAGAAGTCCAGACATAATATCTAATTAATTACTGTACTTCTACATTAAACAAATAATAAATATATAAAATAAAATAAAATAAAATAAGAATGCATCCATCCATATGCTCCAAAATGCCTGTAAATTGACCTGTTCTGTCTGATCATGTTCATTTTGTACAGACTGATCTGACTTTGCTGCATGCTGCCTTCACGTGCTATCAAAATGTTAAAACTTATTAAAAGTAAATTATAGCATGTGCATTATGGAATTACAAAGAATACACCTCGCATCCTCCATTTTTAATATTGCGCTGACAACAAAGACGACACATGCCACTAAAGCAAAATGACGGCATGCTAACTCTGGAAACCATTCTTCAACCCTGTGGGGGGATGGGGATTCTATTACTAACCAATCTGCTTACAAAACATGGCTGACACACTCCAGTTCTCTAGTCTCCTCATAGTCCTCTCAGCTGGGGTTAGACACATGTGTCTATGTCTGTGCAGTCACATTGTATTAGGCCCAACCCAGACCTCACCGTCTTCAAGTAGACACTTTGTTTCCTCTTCTTGCAAGCGGCATTCATTCATTCATTCATTCATTCATTCATTCATTCATTGTGTGCATTGATATATTAATTCATCCCCATCCCAGCTAAGACAAAAGAAGACTCGTTGTATTGGACAGCACTCTGTAAACTAGCAGGGATTGGAACCAAATCAAAATATTATGTATTTATCATTGTTTTGTTTTTTTCCATTCATATTTTTCCACACATACTGTATATGTTTTCTGTTTTATACAAGGGTGAAAATAGTCTACTCTCATAGCTCTTTTTGGTGATTTATTTTTGTGTCTGGCGTTTTTGGTTAGTCTTTAGTCTGTTGCCAACAGAATAAGCAATGCAAGATCAAAGACATTCCCTGCAAATCACTGACTGATCCTTTGACACGGCACTTGTACTAGAGGGAATTGTGCTGTGGATATGTGTGTGTGCGTGTGTGTGTGTGTTGCATGCTAAACACCATCCCTGTCTTGGTTCTGCCTGCCTACCTGGATGCATGTACATCTGTGTGTGCCAAGCATGTTGACTATGACTATGATAAACATCTAACCTACATGCTACATTGGACATACATTGGTGCATGCATTGCCCATAAGCTCAATGTGAGATTAAACATGCATTATCTGAGGCTCTCAGACTGATCAGCATATGTGTGTGGAGGTCAATAGGAGCCTTTGGTGAAAAGGAGGTGAGGAGGTTATAATTTTAACTTAGTAGCCTATGAGTGAGCAGGGAATTTAAGACAAAGGGCTGTCCTAAATAGTAGTGTGTGTGAGTGTGTGTGTGTGTGTGTGTGTGAGAAGGGGGGGGGGGGGGAGTTGGGTGAATTGCTGTTAATAAGATTTGAAAGCCCCCAG
>JAODOY010001361.1:0-12912 GCA_025399855.1 Forbesichthys papilliferus
TGTTCACCATGCTGTAGTTCTTCTGGAGGTTAGAACCATCACTGATGAACATCTGGGCCAAGGTGCTCTTCCCCACAGCAGCGTCACCTGAACAGAAACATGTATAACCATCTACCAGTCCATAAGTACTTTAAACATTATAATTAACAGTTCAGTATATTATATAGGCTAACTATGACTCAATGCAAATAGTATGCTAATGACAAAGACGTGCCTAACCAGTTAAATTAAAATCTTAGGTAGATTAAGTGTTATGTTGTAGCCTAATAGCTTGAATAAATATCTTAGCAGTAAAACACTGAAGCATTTATTTATTTCTGTGCATATTATCTTAATAGGCTAACGCTAGAGTAGTTACTGGTGCAATAAGAAGGTGGGTTATTAGTAAATAAAACCGTCTAAATAAATAGTTAAAATAGTTAATTGTCAAACATAACTTGAATCCATCCTTGAGCAAAGCTGTCTACGTCAAAAGGAAAATCGACTAAACATTCAGGTTGTGACGCACGACACCGGATCGGGATAGTCCTCTTCAATTAGCTTCCATTATTTCTCAAGAATAAACTTTTACCATCTCTACAGAACTGAATAGTGGTGATTGCCGTCTTTATACAGAATTGGATCTGAAGCTACTTCAGCTATTACATAGTGTGTGTTTTTTATGACTTAGTTATAGACTATTTAAGATATGTATTCGTATTTTGCTCTAGTCTTACTACATGTGTGTGTACACATATGGCACTACCAGCAGTGTCAGTCTACGGTAGTTCGTACGGTAATAGCCTAGTAGCCTACCATGCTGTAGTATTAGAAACTACAATGCTCTACTAAACGTTACCGTACGGTACCGCAGCTCGCTAAAGTACAGTAGCAATATCAACTCGAAACACTACAAATCATGTCTTATTAGGTTACAAACAGGGACCTACCGACGAGTAGACATCTCGCCCTTAACTTCACCATCTCATAACCTGGCAATGCATTAAACGGTGACCTAATAGTAAGGGCGACTGTAAACAGTCTCTAGCTTCAGTGTTGTCTTCCAGGCGCCAGGGCAACATGGAGGAGACGCGTCTCCTAGCAACCGTCCCAGGCGCTCATTCCCTTCACCAATCAGCGAGCGCGTAGTAGCCTACCAACCGACTTCCCATTGGCTGGTTGTGGTGACGAAAGTGCTGACAGACGCGACGTAATTTCCAGTGTTACTGCAAGAGGGCGTAGATTGACAAAACGTATAAATCGGTAAATAACTAAATTATGGAAAATAACATAATTTAAATAAAAAATAATTTTAAGAATTTAGCCTGCACGCAATTTTATTCATAAAAAAATTTATATTTGAAGAGATCAAACTCAGATTATGCTTGTCCTTTTAAAGCCAACGAATAAATAAGTAGACGTATTAAAACATATATTCATTATTCAATATTCTATTCATTATCATATAATCACAATGATTAATCTGATTATTTTTAAGTTTTGTTTAATTGTATGGCTTTACTTCACAATAGGTCCTTTTAGGAAGTCGGATCTCGTTAGAATAATCCATGTTGTGAACGCTGCTGACCCGAGTAGTCTTGGCTTAACAACTAATCTCTTCTAATGAGCATGTAGGAAACTGTTCTGAGCCTGTGATATTAAACAGTTAAACAGTTTGTTCATTCTTTTTATTTTTTAGCGCACTGACCCGTGTCAATTGGACACGGGCCATGACTCCTGAAGTCTTGTGAGAAACAAAACCGCGTGACCCTGTTACGGGTTGCGCGCACGAACACATTTATCACCGTGAGCGCTCCAAGGCTTGCAAACAGCAAAAGCGCGCTCATGTGCATTCGGCAACCCGCCCCCCAACCCCGTCCCCCCCCCCCCCCTTCCCCCCTCCCCCTACCTCCTTCCCTCGCTCTACTCATCATCCTTGGGGAAGGAGAGAGAGCGAGAGAGAGAGAGAGAGAGAGAGAGAGAGAGAGAGAGAGAGCGCACCAGCAAAACACGAGCAATCAGAGCGCGCCAGCAAAACACGGGCAAATAGCCTACCGAAGCTTCCCGCACGTTGAGACACAGAAAGGACTCTGGGTGTAATTCAAAGGTTAAACAGGAGACGGTGGTCAGCCGTCACCAAGGACACACGCACGCACGCACGCACGCAGTGGCAGCCAGGTGGGGAGATTGTCCGTCCGACTCGCTCGTCCGTTCGTCCGTGCGGGTCCCACACCCTGCGCCTAGCTGAAGCAGTGTAACGGCGCGCCGGGTAACGGAGACGGGAGCGGGATGGATGGAATGCAGGCATACGGTGCGGGGAAGGCAGGGGGGACGTTCGACCCCGTCACGTTCTTCCAGCAACCGCACACCATTCTCCGCATAGTGTCGTGGGTGAGTGCATGGCTATACGCCGTTTCATTATTGCCTATAGAGGCTATTCAGCTTTTAGAGCCCCGCCAACGTGGACGGGCATTCGGTTAGGATCGGTGCATTATTTTGCCGCTCTGTTATGTGTAGGCTACGTGCAGGAAATAGCATCTGGCCTGCGTGCTTTATTACAGGCTATATTTTACATGATGCAAATGTATTCTCTCGTGTCTGTTGTGTTGGGCTAAGCGTGCGAAATAGCCTTCAGTAGGTAGGTGGCACGGGCCTTCTACGACTGATTCCCAGCTGCATTCAGAGAAGCAAGACAGAAGTTGGAAGTTTCCACCTGTTTCTATTTACTTAAAGATACACTCCACAAATTAGTTTTAGACCCCAGTGTCTGTATCTGTTGGATATCACACCTACAGTCACCTACAGTAACTTAGGCCAGCATGACTAATCAATGTATATTTCTCAAATATAAAGACTTTAGAAAGGCTACTGCATCTAGACGTTTTCTTCTGGGACATATAGGGCATGTCTTTGTGTGCTTTAAGGGTGGTGAGAGCTCTTGAATGTTGTGAGCTCCTGTATGGAAAGAATGTTCAGCTCATCAAGTCAAGCCCACCAAAACAGGCCTTGTCTTGGCTATTCTGTTTAGCACAGAGAAAGGAAACATAGAAATGCCTGTTTGGATATAATATATTGTCTCTGTCTGCGTTATGTGAAGTTGTGCAAGTATTAAACCGTTAATGAATATATACCGTAAATACATATTAACACGTAAAAAACATGCCGGTTGTATGTATTGTATACAATTGGACTTGGTCGCTAAACTGCTCCATTCTGAGGAGACCTAAGGTAAAGTAGTAATTAATTAAAGACAGGGTTAATCATTCTCAAGAATGCTTACTTACTTACTTACTTACTCAAATCAAAACAAACTCCCTCAAGGCTCCGCCCCCTCATTGAAATGCATTGCAAAGCTGAGGGCATTGTTGTTGTGAGTGGTGTTCACCACTGTGTTTGTCTTCCTATTTACGGAGCCAGGACTGTGTAGAAGTACTGGATTATTTTCTCAGCACGCACAGAGAGAACAGTAATGTGGGGCGATATTTGGTGAATTTATCAAAAAGTGTATTAGCTTTCAATAGTGGATTATACCTTTAAGTCACAGGTACAAATATTGCAATGCTTCAGTCACGTGTTGACTTGGGAAAGGTGATCATTTGATATATTTTGACAGTGTAAAACACATTTAGAGAATGAATGTGAAACTTATCAACATAACAGTGGATGGTAGTCTACTGTATAAATAGCACTGGATCTACAGTATCTATCTTCCATTGGATCACCACCTGTAGGAACTGTCACCAGGTGTTTCTCCATCGTTTCAGCTGTGCTTGTGATTAAGCCTCAAACACAAATGATGACTACATTATGATGAAGTAATACATGCACATCATTCACACACAAACGCATACACACACACACACGCACGCACACATGCACGCACGTGCAAGCACACGCACGCAGGCACGCACACACACACACACGCACGTACGTGCACGCACACACACACACACACGCACACACACACACGCGCGCACACGAGCACCTAAAGTATTTCCTGTTCGCTTCTTTCCCGCTTCCTCTTTAGCATTGCGTGGCCGCAGTATCCATGCTGGTAACCAGTGAATGGTTATCAACAGATGCCACAGTAACAGACGTGTCTGTCAGACGCTGGGTTAGGACTTGCAAAACTAGAGGATTAGCCCTCTGAAAAGTAGATTCTAGTAAAGTGAATATTAGCACTCTGCCAAGAGGTTACCGTGTTATCTCCATCGTTATGTCTTTGCTGGTTTCCATTAGCTTGTGAAAATACACGATGAAACCAGTGCTGACAACAAACTGTATTAGACTTTATGGGATTATTTATTATCATATTAATATTGTTTAAGCGGGATTGGTTTTTAGTGGAGAAATTACCATAAACCATGTTTAACCCTGTTCATGACTACAGGACCTATGGCAGCAAAAGTTTTCAACTGTAACCTGATTACATACAAAATAAATAAAAATCCTTACTTATGTATTAAGTTTAGTATTTTAATATTTAGGCCATAAACAACTTTGTTGATTTTATGATATTGACATGGTAGTATTCATGATGACATTGTGATCTAATTATTCTAATATAAAATTGGTTGCTTACAATTGCTGGGGTGTGACCTGCCCAGCTACATGTATTGACAACTGTAGGCTACTGCAGTACATAATGCTGTAGATGTGAATGACTACACTAGCACATATATATTATATAGGCTTCTATGAATCATCCCATCCTTTTACATCTTAGAATGACTAAACATGTTGCATTTGGGGCGGAGCTGTAGCGCATGCAGAAGCTCCCCATATTGGCCTAAGTGCCTTGAGCTTGACTCTGGCCTGCGGTCATTTCCCAATCCTTCCTAATGTCACTCTCCCACCCGATTCCCGTCACTCTCCACGGTATATCCAATAAGATTTGAAAAGCTAAAGTTCGAATAGATCTGGGGCTGACGTGTTTACATATGAATATAAATGAATATGTGTAAATTAACAAAGGCAAAATTAAACAAAATATAAATTGGACAGAACCTATTTGATTACATTTGTATTAAACGTGTTTTTCTACAGATGGCCATATTAGACCAGGGATCAACTTAACACAATGCAGACTTATAAATGACACGTACTGTAGGCTATGTGACAAACAGCACATTTGCAGTAGAAACTGGAGCTTCAATAGCTACAGTAAATCTGGGAGGTAAGGGTGAAAGGCCATAAGCTGATTCACGGTGACTTAACATGCTGGAAGATGATTGGATGTAGCAACGCATGAAGAGACCAGGAATTTGTTTGTTGATAGTAAACAAACTTTTAGACACTTGACTGACTTAGACGTGGTCAATATTACAGCTATTTCCCATAAAGTTTGTTATTTACTGCAGCCACTACTTACTTACTATTCTGTAAGAGATATTTGAGAAACTGTATCATGCACAGCCATAGTTCAAATATCATCAATCTTTCTACATTATCACTCTGCATCTGTAATGCAATGTTTCTTTAAACTTTCACGACAAACGTCATGAATTACTTTTAATAACGTAACATAACATAAATGCATTTAAAGACAATTAATATATAAAAAATTGGGTGACAGGTTTAAAGTCAATTGACATTTATTTAACCTCTTTATTAAAACACAAAACAAATGTGCTTTTTATTTTTGAGAACAACAAACCTAATGTTTCTCATATTATCTCATTATTTTGGGGTTATTAGATATTGCAATGAATTTCAGTTTAGTTGTGTGGTCGTAACGTTCTAGCAATCTTTTAAACTTCTATACTGTGGGTCACCTGTGTGTGCGTGTGCACAATACTATGTGCACGTGTACTGTACACACAGAGAGGCACATTCTGCCACCTTCTTGTGACACAGCATTAGGCACGCACACACACACACAAGCAATGCAGCACCGCTATAATGCCAATACATTCATTAGTGCCTGCATGTTTGAATTCAAACAGACGGAGAGGTTCATGTTTACACAGGGCCGTGCCTTCCGGGGGCCTCACGTCTAGCCAGAATGTGTTCTCTAGACTATCACAGTCCTGCTTTTGTAGATGTGTTGCATTACAGTCCAATGCAACACAGATTGACCTCGGCTGACCTTTCTCAGCCATCTCCATTGGATGACACCATCTCCCTTGTCGTCTGATGAGGACAGAGGAGGACTTTGAACAAGGGCCATCTCTGAGTGTCTTTTACAAACGTAATCTCTAAGACGTATCTTTTTTTAAAAATTAAAAGCGCTGGCCTGCGTGTTTTTCATGTAGTAGAAAAAGCAGCTGAAACTGTTGTTATGGTTGTTATGGGAAACACCAGGTCTCACTGCACACTTGTGATTGGTCAACTGTCAAAAAAGCGGATGAGGATGATGCGTGGAGGGCGTTTTCTTCTGAGAAGTTGAACTGTTCAACTGAAAAAGAAGCCCGGAGCTGCTGAAAATAAAAAGCGCCCGTGGCAGCGTTTATTTTGAACGCTCATGGTGCTTTTAAAATCACGGTCCGCTCCATATGGGTTATAATGTAAACAAGAGGCCGACAGCTTCCAAAAAGAAGTTACGTCTGAACGCGGCCTGAACGTCCTAAACATTTACAGCTTTTAGCGGAGGCAGACAGACAGACAGGCAGGCAGACAGACAGGCAGGCAGTTTTATCCGAAGCGACTTAACAATCAACAGAGGAACACACTGTCATACAACAGACAACTAGATTCTATAGGATAACAAGATTGGCTAACTTAGCTATACTTTATCTATTGTATACTGTAGCATACATTTCCAAGGAATTATTGCTAGAAGTCCAAGTACCAACAAAGTGTGAAGAGTGAAAACAAGGATAAAAAAAAAAAAAAAAGTAAACAGAACTATGACATCAATGTAACATCTGACTTCTGCCCTCCGTTTAAAATGTGCACCAGAATGTCTCCGTGCCCTCGGTTAGCACCATTGTCACATCTGACAGACACGCACATACAGACACACACACACACACACACACACACACACACACACACACACACACAACAGGATAGCACATCCCTGATATGAGCAGCTGCTACCATGGCGACAGAGACAATCAAATCTCCCTACTGCAGACCAACGCACTGCTGCAATCACCAGACAGCAGCTACAAGCACGCACACACACACACACACACACACACGCACGCACATGCAGTTACACACACGCACGCACACACACACGCACAAACACGAGCTGCCAATAGCAGCAATCAATACTAAGGTATTATCAACAAAGTAATAGGTTGCTATGGCGAAGTAACACCTTGCAGTATCCAGACAATAATGTGACAATATCGCCGTGACAACTGTTACTTGTGGGGTATGCGATTATAATACAATGCACTTTTTGTCAAGATATCTCACGGTTTCCTACTGTAGCTGTCCATTCTGTGAGCTCTGAGTAATTATCTGGTGTGTCTACACAGCCATGGCTCTTTGAACGGGAACACCAACAAAGTGGTGCAGACCGCACCACACAGCACCATCCCAGTCTTGGCAATGCCTGTCCAATGTGTGGGCGGAGCTTCTGAGAGAGAACCCTATAGCATTGAAAGGAGAGGTGTTTATGTTTGGAGTTAAAGTTATTAATAATCTTCCTCAAGGATCACGTACCCACTACCTTTAAAACAACTTTCATATAAGGATTTACAGGATCACAGATTGAGAAGGAGTTAAGATTACAGTTCATGATACCACAAGTGGCATGAGTCTTTTTAGTCTGCCACTGTAGATGCCTTTACGTGCAAGACCACAGAAATTCAGCTACAAAAGTCCAGTTGATTTGAGGACAAAATATCCTCAACTGATACACATTCAAATGTGTGTATGCTGTTACTGACAGCTGACCTGCCTCATATGCATGCAGTGGCCATTCGAGGAACTGCAGATTTTAGGCAGAACTGCGTTTTCTCAGCCCTGGGGGTTGCCGCTTGCAAAAATGCTGTAAATGTTTTCTCCACGCAAACCTCCTTCATAACCAGACATATGCTTATCATTCAAATGAATCAGATGGATGTTAGGAATTGAACTAGATCGACTCACCCAAGACCAAACAGAACAACCAATCAGATAATCATGATGGGAAACCATATATCATCTGCTTTTTACTGTACTTCTCTTCTTAAATGTCTTCCAAATGTAATGTAACAGCAACCTGAACACTGATAGGGAGTATCACCAAACAAGGGTGTGATTGAGAAAGACAAACAAAGACAGAGAAATAAATCTCCACACAGTACATTTACACACAGACACGCACACGCACACGCGTCCTTGGGTGTTGCTGCTGGTTATGGTCACAAGATCAGGACCCAACATGGCGTCCTCTACAATGCCTGATTTAATGACCCCCGTGTGATCTGCTGATGTACAGCACACACTCACACACACACACAAACACACACACGCACACACACACACATACACACTAGCATGAACACTACTGGAATATAGACACACATACAGGGAAATATATTGTATAAAACGTTCAGCACAGAGTTGCCTAGATGACGTAAGACCACCCTCATACCAGAGTGACATTAATTCCAGCCAACCAGCTCCTGGTTGGCTGGAATTAATGTTGATCTCACCTCGCACTCCGACCTTTCTGGTGTCATGTGACCCTTAAGGGTGTGGCAGTGGCTCAGAAGAATGCAGGAACAGTCACAACGTGGCCGTACATTTAAAGGCATGCAGTATCTGTTGCGGCCACCAGGGGCATCAGGGCTACATCTGCATGCCAGAGGAACAGCACGGTAATTCAGTCAGAGCTTTGCCATGTAACGGCAAATATAATTACAGTATGACCCAGCGTGTGTGTGTGTGTGTGTGTGTGCATGAGAGTTAAAGAGAGCTTGTTTGCTAGGAAGTCAGAGCATATAAATGAATTATTATATAACCAAATGAATAAAAACAGCACATTCTCAAGGGGGTGTTAGACAGGGGAGTATCTCACTGACGACATAAAGACTTACACACTATGTTGCTCAGAGGTAATGGTTGGACCCAACTGCACAGCAGGTAGACATGTCTTAAATAACGAACACGACTTGAATCAAATAAACAGCAGGAACACAGCAGAGCCATGTAAAGAGAAAGTCGCATAATCTCCATTCATTAACCGTTTTTTTCACAGCAATGGCGGATCGTGGTCCAAAAGTACCCTATAAAAACCATAAACCATGTGACCTTCTGTTGGCACAACTCTCTCTTTTCCATGGCTCTGGAACACAGGTAGAGAGCACTCACAGTACATCAAACAACGCATGACACTCTGGGGCCAGAACGCATTCTGAACCAAAAGCGTAGTGCCATGGCTTTGATGTGTTGAGCGGTGTTCGCCATTTTGTTTATGTTTCTGCTCACGGCATCAGGGCTGTGTAGAAGTAGATCATTCTTTCAACACGCACAGCTAACCAAAGCTAGCCAAATGCGAGGAGATATTTCACAAAACATGCTCTTGCAATAGCTGACTATACCTTTAATAGCTACTTTAAATGTTATACTACCCGGGTATTTCTGTAGGAAACACCTGGCTAGACATTTTAAGACGCAAAGCAGAAGTGGTGGGGTTAAACAATAAGCGAGAATAGAAATAAGCTTTCTTTTGAAGGTATCACAAGACATGACGGGTCTTATGTTTTGTGCATATGCCTGTGCTGTAGCTGTGTGTGTGTGTGGGTCTGTGTGTGTGTGTGGGTCTGTGTGTGTGTGGGTCTGTGTGTGTGTGGGTCTGTGTGTGTGTGTGTGTGTGTCTGTGTGTGTGTGGGTCTGTGTGTGTGTGGGTCTGTGTGGGTCTGTGTGTGTGTGTGGGTCTGTGTGTGTGTGTGTGTGGGTCTGTGTGTGAGAGAGAGAGAGAGGACTGTTGTGTGTCAAAAGAAACTCATTATGCGGGGCAAAAGAGTGTATGTGTGTGTGTGTGTGCATGTGTGTGTGCATGTGTGTGTGTGCATGTGTGTGTGCATGTGTGTTCTGATGGCCTTAGGGCAGAAGTGTGTCCAATAAGAAGAGAGAGAAAAAGATGGATAAAGAGAGAGATGATGCAGCCCATCTATAAATAGCACCTCCTCTGTTCTCCTCCATGCCCTCCCCTTTACTCGCTCCTCATCTTTCTCCCTCATGGAGGGTACTAACACAACCACACACACACACACACACACACACACACACACACATACAAAGTGCTTATTATAAATACATTTTAGGCAACGTGTTTACATGCATACTATCTTAATATCTGAGTGGAATTCATGTTTTGTCTCTGGTTTGGTTTGGAAAGAACCTACTTTTAAGATTTGAATACCGTAAAACTGCAAGTAAACGCCGGTCCCAAATAGACGCAGGTGTCTTTTTTGGCCGGGGGTAGCTTCGTGTTTTGACCAATAAACGCCGGTTTCAAATAGTTAGTTAGTTAATTTAGGGTTAGTTTTATATAAATATTTCCAATAAATTCTTTGGATGTAGTCTAATAAAACCTGTAATGGCGCTGCACTGATAAAAGTGATACTTTGGACCAAAGTAAAATAATTGTGTCAACTTGTTACATCTAATTACTTTAGTTTTTATCATATCATAAAATGAGTTTAAGTCAATGTAATTTTTACAAAATAAAACCAGGTAGATTTTACTTTTCATCCAAGGTAAATATTTTAAATAAGGGTTAGGGTTAGACATAGGGTTAGGGTTAGGGTTAGGTGATTGTGGAAGTGTATAGGTTTGTGGCGATATGATATCCTTTGTGCGCTGGCACACTTATTAAAAGTGATTTAGTTATATACAGAAAAAAACTAAACCAGAAGGAATAGGAAGTGGGCTATTTAATAAGATGTGGTTGCTGACAAGTCAGTTTTATATCTTAAAAAAAATATACGTGATGCTGCATGTAGGTAGTGATTGGTAGGACATATGTAGGGAATGGAACAAAATCCTCTCTGAAACGTTCCTAGAAGGAGAAACATGTGGATGACCACTGGATCACATTAAAATAGAACCTGGAGATTAGTCCCCCAACTAAGGGTGTTATAGAGGACACAGAGAATCCTCCACCTCCCTCTAATTAGGGTTAGGGTTATGGTTAGGGGACAAAATAACTTTGAAAGGTCATAGTCACGTGACTCGAACTGGAACGAAAGAATACTGCTTGAAGTAAAGTAGATATTTCCATTAGACCAACAATACTTAATTTTACTTTACGTGAAACCGAACGCTTTAATTTACACAATTGAAAAGGCAAATATGTAAATGATTTGGGTTAGATCAAGTAAAATCAGCTCTTTGAAGTAATCACTGCATATGTTCACTTTTATGAGTGATAGTCATAGTGTACATCAGACAATACCAACAGAATGCAGTTTTATATTGACAACACGACTAAGCATTTTGACACAATTGAGAAACATGTTTGTCAACAATGACACAAGGACTTGACATTCTAAAGGCAATGACATGTTAATTGATGTAAAAATGTTCTTTTGAGAGATACACTAAAGATTTTGAGCAAGTTACGAGCTTTTGACAGAAATACATCGTGTTTTACTGTTTGTACGAATTGTTTTGAGAAATGTACACGCTGGATTTCAACTGAAGACTGAATCGAAAAATGTACTAAAGCGAATGATAAATATTGTAATTGGCCATTACAGTTGGTCACTTACAGGTTTATATCAGTAATTCAAATGCTAGTGTTTATTTGCTAATATCAGTTTTTCAGTTTATTTCCATTAGTAACCGTAGTGTACTTATTGAACAGGTTTACAAGACCTGCAGAAGGACTTGTGTCGATACATTTCCAAACAAATTCCTCAGTGTAAGTTTAACGTCCAACTTGGTCATTGAGTTACACAGTTGGTCTATGTGCATGTCAATCAAAATACCTCTCATCTTGGCGCTGTTGCTCTGGTGAACACCAGAAAGAAAAACACACATCACTCACGTAAAACTGAGCCCTTCCGTATAGCAGCTAACAAGGACGGGCCTGTTTAAACACTCTGACAGGATTAGCGAGTGGTTAAACTGCTTTGCAGTCGCAGTTAATTGAAGCGGATGAGGTTTTTAATAAAGCGTGCGCTGTTAGCAGCTGACAAATGGCTTTGCAGGCACACGGGGGAAATTGCATTTAATGGCATCAGGTATGTGCTTTGCTGCAGCTTATCACATTTGGGTGCACAGCCGTGTGTGTGTGTGTGTGTGCATGCGTGCGTGTGTGTTGCGTGCAAGTAGGGCGGAAAGACATCTCTGTTCCGATGATGGGAATACATCACATACACACACACACACACACACACACACACACACACACACACACACACACACACAGGCTCAGAGCTGTGTGAACACATATACAGTAGGCACACATACGCACATGCACGCGCGCACACGCACACACACACAGAGACGAATGTGTAGATAGGTGCTCCACCATGATTTGTGCTCGTGTTTACTTGCTGCACTCTTTAGTGTTAACACACTCAAAAACATCTCGTTATCTTTGTGGCTTGAGTCGAAGGGGTTTCTTCATTTACACTAAATATATAAGGACGTAGACACTAGCGACAAGAGACACAACCTGTGTTCACTCCATGGGTCACCCACGTGAAGCTACTGAATGAGCGTACAGGTGGTCACAATACGATCTCTAGGCTACAGTCTATATCTTGACACATGACTATTACAGTAATCTAAATAGAAAGTTGTAGTGATATATATGTACCATAGTCCACAGTGCTTCTAAATTTGATTGAAATTGGGTTTGCTAAAAATTCTCATATTGTAACTATTAGAGGTTCTTGTCTTGAAAATTGTCACAAGAAACAGAATAAGATATTTAAAATCCTGAATGTCCACGTGGTTGGGGTGAATATTTTACTTACTATAATTTCTACAATAGATAGATAGATAGATAGATAGATAGACAGACAGGTAGATATATAT
>JAODOY010001362.1:0-12912 GCA_025399855.1 Forbesichthys papilliferus
TATAATATATAATATTCATCTCAAAATGCAAATATTAAATTTATTTAATATAATAAATATTTAATATAATATTTTCATTTTGAGATTGTAAATATTTAAATATTTAATATTTATACAAAATGCGCTTTTTCTTTAACATTTTAAAACCTTTTGTATGTGATGTCTCTCAAAAGTCTTGTTTTACCCAAATAAACCCTAGAATGTGCTGACTTAAAAATTCAAATATTTTACTTTCCACACTGAAATATTCTTAACCTAATCTCAACAACAGGACAAAAAAATATTCTCCTGAAGTGGAAAAAAGAAAACGCTGAATTGGTCTCACACAAAGGACAATACTGTGGTATGAGATATGAAATATTAGGAATGCTCAAAAAATGTTTTCTGCTTATTGGTATCTAGCCAGGCAAAACATTTGAACAACAAAGCACACATTGATTTCAAATGACATACTGCTATATATGTTGCAGTAGACTAAAGACGTATTGCTACGGTCTGAACTTGTTAAAGGTCTGCTATTGGAAACACAAGGTTGACAAATCAAAAAGATCAAACCTTGTGTAGAATACATTATAATGCAACAATCAATCTGTAAAACCGTTGTTATAAAAGCTGGAACCTCTTGGGGTCATTAATGGTGCTCAAGGGGATTTGTGTGAGGATTTAAGCATTGAGAATATGTATATTGAAGAGAGCATTGAAGGTGTTTCTGTTTTGGTCAAGATCAAATATCAAAAAGCCTTTTCCAGGTTTACTTACTATACCTTTAAGTGAATAACATTGTCTGAATATATGATATCATAGCAGAAATAACAACCTCATCTCGGGCCCCCGACTGCTTCCATCATCATCATCTATGGAGTATCAGGGACAGGAGGATCTCCAGAACTTCAAACATTATTTCTATTTTTAATTTAGGACAGAAACATTTGCTAAAGTTGGGACATGGGAGAGATGGTTACATAAAATCAAGATAAATCATTTATGTGTTTACACCAATTCTAAATATGTTATGATAAATAGAAAACCTGTGTTATTAGGCTTTTGCAAAATCATGTAAATTCAGATTTACAATTTTAAATCTTAAGCGTTATCCTGATTCTTCATTTGTCAACACATTTGCATATACAAATAATTAATGTTAACCGCGAAGGTATCCAATCATGTGTC
This sequence comes from Forbesichthys papilliferus, assembly GCA_025399855.1. Taxonomy (NCBI): domain Eukaryota; kingdom Metazoa; phylum Chordata; class Actinopteri; order Percopsiformes; family Amblyopsidae; genus Forbesichthys; species Forbesichthys papilliferus. The sequence continues at coordinate 1,171 of JAODOY010001362.1, forward strand.
ATAAAACATCTACAAGTTTAAATTCAAAGCATTGCATATTTTGTACCTACAGGATAAAGGTAAGACAAAAGTAATTGACATGTCTGGCCTGGTGATTGGGGTATAAAAATCACTATTGCAATACCATATGTAAATGCATGGACAGGAAATTAGCAGCTCACTCAGTCACTACCAACTGAAATGAAAAGATTATGCTATATATATATATAATAAGTTATCCTCATGTTTCAAGTAGATGATTCCACTGATGTGTATTACATTGCATTATTCATATGTGTTCAGATTTCTGTTTCTCTTCAAAATTAACAGTGTTGGTTATCACAAACCATTAACTGCAAGCATTACTGTATGCTATTGTACGACTAAATTAAGAACTAATGTGCTTAATTGAACTGCCAATACTTTAATTCCCACAGAGTTCATATGGGTTAGAATAGATTCTTCCTAGTCTTTGAGAATATAACGTTACCACGTTTTAAATGTTATTTCTGCTGTGGCTTGTCGGGCAGCCAGCTAAACTGATACTGTTCTTTGGGAACGAGCAGATCCACATCCAGCCTCTTTTGTTCTTTGGCACTGTCAAGCGTCCTGTATCCCAGCATTGACATGGCGCCCTTGCAAATGTTCTGCACGCGCTTGACCTTGTCGTGGCCCAGTGTGGACCGCCACGCCAGCGAGACGTCTTCGGCATTGCGCGAGGTGATCTCGAACGCGTCCTTCTTGGAGCCCTTGCCCTTGCCGTGGGTCACCCGGTAGATCCACTCCTCCAGCTGGGGCGTCATCTCCAGGCCCACGAAGGCATACATGGCCCCGATCTCCTCCAGGGGGTTGCGCACCATGTCCTCATAGCGCACCATCATGTAGCGGCCCTTCAGGAAGTCCGGCGGCTTCAGCGTGGCCAGCTCGTGGATGCGCACGTGGCTGCGACACACCTCCTGCATCACCAGGAACTGCGTGTCCTCCTCGGAGACGTCGCGGTGCTCCAGGACAATGCCGCTGTCGCGGATGAAGGCGGAAGCCGACTCCTCCCGGGAGCGCAGCACGGCGCGCGGGTCCCGTACCAGGTGGACGATGCGCAGGTCCAGCGCCGGGTCCCGCAGCAGCGGGTAGAGCGACTCCAGCTCGAAGAAGCGCACCTCCTTCAGCACCACGTGGCTGTGGGCGCGGCACGACTCCTGGGCCGCGAGCAAGCCGCGCGTGGCGTCGCCGCACCGCTGCTCGCACGCGGTGCGGTTGCCGGGGACGCCCAGCGCGCAGGCAGGCGGTGAGCACAGCGCGCGGCTGTGGCTCCACATGAAGAGGCTGGAGACGTTGTGGTCCTCGGGCAGGTAGGCCTCCAGCGCCGACAGGTCGCAGCTGAGGACGGCGCGCGCCAGGTCACGCACCGCCATGCGCAACGTCCGCACGCTGGCCGACGCCAGCTCCGTCCACACGTGCCACGCCGGCTCCATCAGGTAGAAGACCGACGGGTGCTGGCTAAACGTCTGGCCCAGGAACGACGAGCCCGAGCGCCACGACGACACGATCAGCACGTGCACTTTTCCCCGGGGGAAGGAGGAGGTGCCGGAGCCTCTGCAGGAACCTCCCTCCTGGCCGTACCAGCCAAAGAGCAGCTTCACCGCTGCCCCCTGCAGGGCGACCAGCAGCACTACGATGAGAAGGCCAAACCTGCAGCGAGGCATGCTGGAGGCGCTGCTGCCACAATGCCCCTGGCTGTAGCTACTGGTGGGCCTGGCTGGGCAGAGCGGCGCGGTTTTCTCCCTCTCTACCTCTCTCCTCTCTCACATACGTTAGAGGGGGCGCAGGGCCGGCAGGCAGCAGAGTGAGATGGACCTGGTGGGAGACAAGAGAGGCGTGGCTTTATAGTGGCGCCATGAGCACGTCTTGCCACTAGATGTCGCACTGAGCGCTGCCAGGGTCTGAGGCCGAATCAAATGCTTCATGGGATGGATGCACACGTGCTCACGCACGCACACATGCACACGACATGAAACCAAACAAAAAAACTCTGATTACAACACACAAAATAAGTTATCATTCTCTTACTCCCTACTGAAACTAGAAAATGTGTTGTTTTCTGCTATATTAAATGTATTTAATATTGTATAGCACACCTTTAAATATTAAATTTCAGAAGACTGCAACTCCTGAGCAATTGGATAGGAAGTGTGCCGTTGGGTATATTTCCAAACCAAAACAATGTTTAGAGAGGTGAGGTGATCACCAAATATACTAGGCTAATAATGCGTGATGTAATAATATCGAAAGCAGGTAGGCAGGCCTATTTGCGTTCATATAAAGTAATAAAATCATTATTGATAAAAATCTAAAGAAAGAAGAAATTCAGGGTTCTAGTTTTATCGGGTCTTTTAACAGCAGTTGCTGATAACCAAGGTGTTTCAGTGGCGCAGGGGATGTTTTTTAGGTGGGCGGGATGAAAGTGTGAGGAAAATGTCTCAACTTTTAAGACTGTACAACTATGCTTCTAGTTATTAAAACCAAATATGATGCCAGAATGAAATCTGTCCCAGCCGGGACTTGAACCCCGCTCTCCTGCGCAAAAGAGAACCACATTACAAGGTCGTCACCAGAAAGTTATTACAGATAGCACAGTCGCATGTATTGAAGTATTTGAGAGTAAGATTTACATAATTTATGGCTGCAGCGTAACTGTCTTGACGTCATTACACATAGTTATGACATAGACTACGCTCTACACTGGTCAACAATCCGACATGATCACTGGTTAACAACACACGCCATTATATATGTGTGAGACATATCCTGGTGCGCTAAACAAATGTCTAAAGCATGCCAAGGCAATGAAAACTATAGGAAGTCATAACTAAACATTATCTTCAAATAAAACAATGTAGGCGGACTTACACTGTTATGTAAGGGTTTTGCTATTCCTGTAGTCTAGCCTACATGTTTGTCATGCATGTGAATTGTCGAGATCGTGCATTGAGACTGGTGGAATTATAAGATAGGCCTACTGTAGCTCTCAAACACATTTTGTAGTTCTGTCTGCTTCTCTCTGATATTTCAGAACTATTATTTGAGAAATGTGCTATTATTTCCTTTGAAATATATCTAACTGTTATCAAACACCATTAGCTGTTAGCCTTATGATGGTCATCAAAGTAAGCAAATAAACAAATGTAACTCGAGTTGCTACTTATAAAAAAAAAGAAAATGTAAATCTCAAAAGTGGGAGGGAGGGGGGTGATTTTGTTTTTTACGAAACTCCTCCCCCTCCCCTCCCCGCCTTCCTGAGGTGTTTAAAAGTGAGAATTATCATTACATAAGCACAATTGATAATGTTTTAAGTTACTGGCCTTTAATAATGGTTAGAATTATGCTATTTGGTATAATTACACTCAAATCTTTCATACAGGCTAATCTCATAACCTATGAAGTAGCCTAATAATAAAGACTAGACGCACAAAATAAGGTAATGTGTGAACACTTGTGGGATCATCTTAATGCCAGAGTGACCAACACAACCATGTTGGCTGCCATCCCACAGCAGTGTGTGACCATGGTGACCAGCATGAGGAGGAGGTGCCAGGCTGTTGACTGGTGCACTCTACTGGTGCTCCTGTTCGTTAAATAAATACATTGTTAAATTGACAATAGGTCTTGTTTCTTTAGATTAATTCACAAAAGAACACCAAACAAGAGTCAACTGCAAAGAAAACTTGATTGGCATTGTCAGAGAACATTTGGCAAAATTTTCATGGGCGCAACCCAGAAGACCTCATGGCTTAAAGAAACAGAGCGACCCCCTAGCGATATTGCTTAATAAACCGGCCTAACAATAATGTCTAGGGAGGTCAAATTAATTTGTAAATTATTTACTTTTTTGAAACAAAAAGATTTTACGAACAAATCATTTCACAGACCCCCTGCAGTAACTCTGAGGACCCACTAGGGGTCCCCCTTTTGAAGATCTCTGCAGACTATACTGTACATTACTAGTATTTGGCAACTACCCAGTTACAATTATATCACAATACAACAACTATAGTTTCCACACATTAGTCTGCTATTTAAACCAATAATATATAGGTAGCTGTGCGGTAATCCTCACTCTCCGACACCTCATTGGATGCACTGGCGATGCAGGCCAGAGCTCTTGGGTTTTTGTAAACTGAAAACTTCACGTCAATGACTCAAACACGGCAGCTCTGATGGTGTCACTTCGGAGCAGAACAAAACACGGTGTATTAAACAGGGTAGGCTTTCTACCACCTACTCATCTCATTATATATATTTTGGGCCTTGTATGTCTAAATTTGTTCAGATGCTTCCTCCTCCCTTCCAACGTCCAAGCAAAGGATTATCGCCGCACCGGGCGCCCCCCTCCCTCCTATGGTAACTGGCGGTACTGAAGCTTTTTTGCTCCCGCTTGCAAAACAGTCAGTGAGAACGATTCCTAAGGAATAAACATTTCTGGAATAATGGTTCTGAAATATCACAGAAGAAGACATGAATGCATACAATATGCCTTTGACTGCGAGTTACGCGATAGGCCTGAGTAATAGGCCTAAAACAGAGGGAAACGCACCGGTTCGCACAGTGTTCACAAATGAATGAACATAGGCTACTACCGTACAGGACACCAGTGTTGCCAACTCATCAGTAAGGAAAGTAGCTTTTGGCTGTGCTAAAAGTCGCTAGAAGTCGCCGTGACGTCATCGCATAATTTGCATAATTTGCCATGTGATGTGCATGTCATTGTGAATGACGCTGTGGAAGAGGAATAATGTCGTGAGATAAAAAGCGAGTAAAAACACCCGAAATATATAGAACTACTTTCTTCTGTCGAGTTATGTTTGTTTTTTTATATTACAATTCCAACCCTCCTCCTTTAACCATAAAGAGACACTAGGGAGACACTACATTTTCTTTACCGTATGGTCCACTAAACAGCCTACAAGTAAACACATGAACTCTGACTGCAGCGCTGAGAGGGACTGCTGCGGGAGAGCTGGGCCGCCCGTGAGTGCGTTGGGACGGGGGAGGGGCCCATGGCAACACCTGCTGCTGGAGGACAAGAACGATACGTGCTTTCACGTCAGAGTCTACAAAAGTCTCCAGTAACACCAGAAAAAGTTGCTAGATTTGTCGCTAGTCGCTTTTTTGAAAGAAAGTCGTTAGAGGGGTCTGAAAACTTGCTAAATATAGCGACAAAGTCTGTTAGTGTCCTGCAACACTGCAGGACACTAACAGGTGTTACGGCTAATTCTGTGTCCTGCCGAATTCAGTGACCCTTTCGAAATTGCGCATGCGCCACCTCAAATCATGTACAATCTATTAGTGTGTGTTTGTGTGATTTCTCGTGCTGTTTATGTCTCTATCCCGAAGTGTTTTAGTTCGGTAAAGGGTTACTAAAAGGTTAGCTATATCGATGGTGGTTTGCTCTGCAAAAAGCTTATGATTTTTGCGATTTCTGAATAAAAAGTGAATATAATCTACTTTATCTACACCAGCCTCGTCCTTTTAAGGTTACTTGATGTCTAGATATTTCTTAATATTATGTATAGCTCTATCGAACTTTTTCATGCTTTTTCTGCTTTATTTAACGTACTTTGTTTCGAAAGGGTCACTGAATTCGCAGGACACAGAATTAGGCGTAACACCTGTACCGTAACCTAACCATAGGCAGGGTAAGTATATTATTGACTGTTAATATATATTTTTTAAGCTAATGTTTAGTTAAGACTTCCAATGGCTTTCATTGTTTAATATTGTAGTGTCCCAGTGTGAGTTGTATTGACGACCCCCAATGCAATGCAGTTGACATGGTTTTATGTTTTGTAGGCTCTCTGTAGGCAGGTGGTTTTGATGTGTGTATCTAAGGAAAGTTGCTTGTTGTTTTTGTTGCGTTTGTTTCTGTCTTTTATATTTAGATATTGTTATTTATGTTACATTTTTGGCACAATTTCCGTAGACAGTAAACTGATTGTGGCGCTGTGATTGTGGATTTTGGCGGGACTCGTAAGGAGTTGTGTAAAAATAAAGGTCTCGTTAATTGTAAGCCGTGTTCCCTGCTGATTGACCAGCGTTTATTAAAATAGGTTTTAACTAACTGCAAGCTGAAAGTTGCAGAACTAAATATTTTGCTGGTAAAACTCAGAGCATCGGGATATATCGTTTTTGGCTTCGATAAGCAGAAAATATGCCGACACTCCCTGAAACGCTGCTGTCGAACTTGGACACCATGCGTGCCGCCGACGCCTAGATAACAGTGATTAGTCACGTAGCTGTTCTAGGGAAAGGTTTAGCGAATGGGTCAATTCGGTCCACCCCCCAATGTCAAACTGGTTCCAACGCGCCTGGTGACCAGACAGCTAAATCTACCACGCATGGCCTCAAACATTGTGTACCTCAAAACAGTTTGCTGTAGAAATACCGATGTGGCCTCAAATTGAACGTAGGTACTTTTAAAACTATTAATATAATATAGTCAAAATACCCATTAATAGAGAAATAATGGGCAATATTTAGACATGAGACGATATGAAAAAATATCACGATTATCCTGGCAAAATTATATAATATAATATTATCATATTAAGCCGAGCCTTTAGCCACGGTGTTGATTGACTGTAAAGATGCAGTCTAATAAATACAGTAAATTACTAAATCAATACAATTGGACTGTACTAGTGAGCTCGACAGCTTTATTTCAAGTCACTTGTGAAAATATTCACCTCTGTGAGAATATTGATGATTATCACGATAATGGACATTCACCACGATGCGATTATCGTCAGTTTTATTTTTTTATCGCATGGAACCCTGAGTCGTTCTGGTCTGCATAAAGGGTCAACCCCCCCCCCCCCCCCCCTCCTTCCAGAAATCAAAAGCTGACCTGACAGCTGTCGAGCCCTCTCCGTTCGCATTCCCTCTGCTATACCTGTCAGTCCTCAGGCTGTACCACAGGCTGTAGTCATCATGGCAGACCGTCAGCACAAGCTCCTCCCCCTCTGTGACCTTCCTCTCAGTGGGCAGGAAGTAGACGCTCTGCATCCAGTGGTCGCGCCACTGGAGAACGACACACACACATTTTACCAGGAAGGTCTCGTTTAGATAGGATCACTTTTGCAAGGGAGACATGGCCAAGAGGGCCGCTCAGTCAACAGTTAAAGGACATCGCAAGGAGCGCATTGCAGGGATGCACCGATCAATCGGCAGGGTATCGATTTCACTATGAAATCTGGAGAATAACAGGAGAATATACCAGTTGGGAGCACAGCGGGAGGTGGGGTTAAACATGGGGAGACTCCCGCGTATATCGGGGGTGTTGGCAGGTGTGCCCTAAACGCACCGGCGCAGTCCTGGGTTCTGGGTAGCTCCACCTGGGAGCCATGGAGCACACGATGCTTCCACTAGGGTCCATGTGGATGTCCCACCACGACAGGACCACCTGGGCTCGTCCGCTGGACCGGGCCACAAACTGAGACTTATGGGACTGAGGAGCACTGCTAACTGGTTTACTGAAGTCCACACTGGAGGGAGGAGAGAAGAGAGAGAGAGGAGGAGGGGAGAGGAGAGAGAGAGAGAGGGGAGACAAGAGGAGACGAGGTAGAGGAGAGATTAGGAGATGTGGCAGACATCGTCTGTCCTTTCCATAGAACTATACAGAAAACTGCAGTTAATAGCCCGGGCTTTTATTTGCCTCAATGAATAAACTCATCTTAAACTTGCATTAACAATTATATTTTGTAGCCAGGACATGAAAACAAGCATGGCTACCCAACAACATCTCCACTAGTCTCTTCTCTTTATTGATGCCTTCCTACTCATCTGTGCCACTGTCCAAACACTATTGACTGGATTCACAGACACGGATCGTGAAGATCTCCAATGAAAAAGGTATAGGACTAGGTAATCCATGTCTGTAAATCCAGCCCTATATTGACAAAACTTTAACCATTTAAATGTGCAGTATGTGTGATCTAAGCATCTTAGAACCAACTGAAGCAGATGGTGGACAGAAGTTTTATAGGCTAACCCTTGTATTTGAAGTTTAAGTCTCTCTCTCACCTGAACATGGTGCAAAGATGTCTCTCTCACCCACACATTGTGCAGAGGTCTCTCTCTCACCTACACATTGTGCAGAGGTCTCTCTCTCACCTGAACATGGTGCAGAGATGTCTCTCTCTCACCTGAACATGGTGCAAAGATTTCTCTCTCACCCACACATTGTGCAGAGGTCTCTCTCTCACCTACACATTGTGCAGAGGTCTCTCTCTCACCTAAACATGGTGCAGAGATGTCTCTCTCTCACCTACACATTGTGCAGAGGTCTCTCTCTCACCTGAACATGGTGCAGAGGTCTCTCTCTCACCTGAACATGGTGCAGAGGTCTCTCTCTCACCTGAACATGGTGCAGAGATGCCTCTCTCTCACCTACACATTGTACAGAGGTCTCTCTCTCACCTGAACATGGTGCAGAGGGGTCCCAGGGCGTTCACACAGCGCAGGGGCACCTGACCCAGCTGGATGTCACAGACGGAGGCGGCCCCCGCACAGCACGCCATGGCGGACGGGGGCACGAGGCCGGCCCCCTCCACTTGGACGGGCTGGAGCTGAGCCCAGCTCCACAGCAGCTCAGACTCCACCAGCTGGGCGTAGACGGTGGCGCGATGCGGCACGGCTTCACAGCCCACCTGCATCCAACAATATTACACCGTTGTACACGTATTACACTGAGAATATGGAAGGCTGATGAACTCAAACACTACACATACAGGGTATGAAAATACATATCATGATGCATATTGAAATGCACTACAATACTCTACTCAGTCTAGTGAAAATCATTTAATGATAATGAAATTTAGCTAAATATTATCTGTTTAATGAAGAATCTATCAATTATTGGGATTTCCTTAATTTTGTACATCTATTCCCTGTCATGTTCTGTATTTTCTTTTTGTACTAGGGGTTGGAAAATCACTACAGTATTGTGAAGAACAAATACTGTTACATTCAACTGTATACATTTTCTTTTAATAGATTCCTATATAGATAGTAACACTATGCGTGCGCGCGCACACACACACACAACCACACCTGGACAAGATTCTGGTGTGCGTGTTCGTAACTGGGCAGGGCTCCTTCTCCGATTAGTTCCGTGTCAAACAGTTCCGTCACCAGGACATTTGCCTTTGTCTGCATGTCTCCATCTAAATCAGGAACAAATACAGTATCTTTAGCTTCAGTATGTAAGCGTTTTACTGATACTATGAATGTAAAAAGATACTACTGCATACACAATATGCAGTAGTAGCAAAATAGTAGCAAACAACTATTTTCAATCTTAATATGTTGTAGTAATGGCGTCCTTTGCAGACAATGACATTGGACTCCCTGTGTGTGTGTGTGTGTTGCCATCCCAACATCTCTGTTCTACTCTCTGTTAACATATCCACAGCATTTGTTTGGTCTGAGAGGTTGGTGCACTTAAGACTCAAGACATACACTGTGGAACCACTTTAAAGTATGAATATGTCTCACCTGGACCCACGGTAACTTCAGTGGAGTGCTTGTTAATAATCTTGATCTTATCAGAGAAGCCATTCTTCTTCACAATGCTCTGGGCTGCCTCGGCCATGGGCTTGAACACCTGTAGACACACAGTGAGTGCAGTCCTGCTATCTAGGCGATGAACACTAACCAAACGCATGCTCCTGCAGCTCTACTGAATCAGATACATTACAGCTGCTGAAACATTTGGAGACCACTGCACATTGTTTAAAATGTTATAGTACAAATATACAGTATATTTTTACTATAACATTATAGTACAAATACATTGCAAATGCAAAAGATATCAAAAATAGAAATCATCTATAAATATTAAAAATAATATATTCATATAAAAAATTGTAAAAATCAGTGAAACTGCTGCAGTGGTCTCTGCATTTTTCCCGTGGCTGTAGTAGCAGAAGATACAGATGCTTTTCTAAACTTCAAGACACTCAAAGTGTACAGAATTACCTCAAATTCACCCACACACACACATATGACATATATGAGATGACTAACCATACCTCCAACACACACACACACACACACACACACGCCATGTGACATGACTAACATGTTAACCATACCTCCACAGCATAGCAAAAGTCAGCCCCAGCCGTCAGGGCCATCATAGAGAGCAGGCCGGTGCCAGTGCCAATGTCCAGGACGATGGCCTTCTCACCGCGAGCCTTGACCCGACCTACAGCTGCACGGATACCCTGGTAGTACTTCTTATTCTGGAGGACAAAACCACATGGCTGTGAGGGGCAGGAAGAGCCACCTAATTTATAAAACATTACTTGGAGGGTCGACCTCCATGGACCTAACTTGCTTAAGGGAATCCGTTTTCTACAACATCAGATTTATTTTCATCAAGGTATCATGGTATCAAGGTATTATGATAAGAACTGTATTGGAAGGTACAGGACTTACCCTGTCCTGATCGTGTAGCATATCTGCATAACAGGACCTAAGAAAACATATACTTTTATACACATTTGATTAAATAAACAGAGCATGTTTTGTTTTATATTATTGTGAATGTGTCAGTGAGTGGTGAGAGAGATTATTGATCATAATGTACAAAGGGACAATTGCGTGCTTGTGAAAATAGCAGCCATAATTGTATGTGTATCATATTAGTTAAAGACGGGACGCGCGGTATATAATCTGAGTCGCCATGTAGATATAAAGTGCTAGCATGCCTAGCTATCTCCTGGTGATAATCATATTCCTCGGTTTCCTCCACCCAGTCCAGGGAACCTGTCGTTGGGTTCGCCCGCCCACAGAAGGTCTTCATTTCAACAAAAAAACACCCTCTTATGTGCTAAGACTGTTACGATAGCTGCAAACAGAACCCTATAACATGCACATCAGGTTACAGCATGGATTTATCATGAGAACAGCAGCATTGGTTTCATGGGGGCAGACATGTTTTCCTACGTCACTGGACTCTCAAAACCACGTGACAACAATATCAAATTAAAGTCGTTGACTTTTAAGATAACAAGCATAACAATGAGAATAGTACAATAACATCATGCTTATGAAATATCTGATTTGAAATCGTTAATCTTGTTAATCAGAAATAATTGTAATTATGTATTTTATTATCCTGTGTGGTTACAGATTACAGTTCCCGTTTTAGCTAAATGATTGCAATGTATTTTCTGATTGAACATGTTTTGCAAAAGCATAAAAAGCTTCAATTTCGCCGTGAGATTGTTGTGAACAACAATACATCTGGCATGTCAGGTTACTTCTCTGCCCCATCCTTGAATGTTTTCTCACGCTTGGTCTCACAATGACGTTTAATACTCGATGTTCGGCAAACAACATTTTCAAGACATAAAGTACACACAGCACGGACCTTCAGTAACACAAACTCCCATTCTTGTGTCCAGGAGGTCTGAAATGCCCGAACTTTTAATACTTTAACTTTCTTTGCTAGCGAACCTGCCATTGCAGACATGCTACTGATCCCGCTCCGGAGTCCGCCAATCAGAGGATAGTGTTTGCTGTATGTGGGTGGATCAATCAAACTAGGTTGCTCAACTGCAATATATATGTCTGTGGAAGTTATAACGTAATGTAGGTTAATTTCCCATACGGATTATAAGACACCTAACTATATTAACCGTATAAACCTGTATGCTTAAAAAAAAAATGAAATAAAAATAAATAAATAAATAAATTTTT
>JAODOY010001363.1:0-12911 GCA_025399855.1 Forbesichthys papilliferus
CTTCCCTAGACACAAACCAGAAAAACTGTTGCGATAAATTCAGTACCAAACACACACACATATACACACACGTACATATATATACAAAAACTAGTTCTTCCGGCTGCAGTACCACCCTCATGGATGCTTCAAACCTAAAGTCAGCCCCTGCCCCCCTGGGACAAACAAACAAACACGAAGCGGATGCTGGACCCACCAGTGCAGACGCAAGGCGTGGAGGAAGGCCGACAAGCCCTCCATGACGAGCAGAATGAACACCGTGAGGGTGGCAAACGCAGCAAAGACGAAGGAGAGTATGATGAAGCCGGAGAAGCTCCTTGAGGACAGGCCGATGTGCAGCACCATGGTCCACAGCACCTCAGACAGCTCTGTGCACATGTAAAGGTATAGTCAGGGATTGGAAGCCAATGCACTTTGTCAATATCACCAAATATTTCCTGACATTGCTTACCGTTCTCTGATCGTGCAAAATTATCTGGCATTTCTACACCACCCTGGCTCCATACATAGAAACACAAACAAAGTAGTGCAGACTGCACACAACAACAGTACCCTAGCCTACAATGTGTTTCCAATTTGTGAAGCAGAGCTGAGAGTGCACCCTATGGCATTGAAGGGAGAGGTGTTTTAGCATTTAGCATGAGTTCTTGAGAAAAACGTTCTATGCCATTACGCATGGCTAATAACAAAAAAGCCATCGATTGTGTTTTACTGCTTTAGGTTGTTGTATTTCAGCAGTACAGACGCACAAGATGATCAACGTGGCTCTAGAACAGGGGTAGGGAACCCTGGTCCTGGAGAGCCGCAGCCCTGCATGTTTTAGATGTCGCCCTGCTCCAACACACCTGATTCAAATGAATGGGTCGTTATCAGGCTTCTAACACACACACTTCTAACTTTGTTCATTAGAATCAGGTGTGTTCCAATTGAAGGACATGTCCGTAAAGGCTGTGTCAACATATTCGATTTCAGAATCAAATATCATAATGAGGCGGCATACAATTAAGGTGGAAAGATGTAATAAAACCGACATTTTGTAATGGTACAAAATAGCGATGATGACGACTTCTACTCAAATACTTACACCCAGGTAAATATGCAGCTACACTTCCTACACGTCACTGAGCAACACTCGTCAAACCCATTAAACAGGGCAAACAGCTTTTAAAGTAGATCAATAAGGTTTGGAACATTTTAGAGGAAACAAGTCGTGAAAAAGTCCATTGAACCTTCAAAACGTCATTTTATGGGTTGAAAATGCCTTTGTTTGTTATCAAGTGTACTTTTGAAATACTTATACATACAAATGTGCGTAAAATAAAAATGCTAATGTAACGAGGCGGGGGCTGAAGTCAGTCTCAGATGGTGGTCAGAGTCAGGTGGAGTTACACTTGAAAGAGTGGAGTGTGGCGTTACCTGCGTGGGCCAAACTGAGGGCCCAGAGTCGCAGGTAGGAGGCTGTGTTGGAGATACAGCCCAGGCAGAACTCGATGGTGTGGATAGCCTGGTGGACAACCAAGTCCCCGAAGTTGAACTGTGCGAGACACACGAACACAATTGCAGGTCAGATGTTGACTACTGAAACGTTAACGCTCACAAGCTACATTCACAACTGGGGTCAAAAGGCCTTGGATTGGTGAGACCGCTTGGCAGCTCAGCGGAGGAATAGTCCCGGTAGCACCCTTAGAACCAGGAGAATTAGCAGCCTCATGCACCCAACACCCATGGAAGCACTATAAGGAGACACTAGTCCACAAGCACGGCCACCATTTGACTGCTAAAGGAGACCTCCTTCACCAGCACCACAGCGACCATCATCTCCCACACACACACAGAAGAGGTTTGAATAGAGGCATAGAACTAGGGGTGGGGGTGGTGGTAAGATGAGCTCCTGTCCTACCTCTTCTTCCTCATCAGCCTTGAAAGCAATAAGAAAAAGTTATGGTTGGTTATTCATTAAAACACAAATGACAACAAACATGAAGCAACTTATGATGGGTGGACGTTATAAAATAAATAATTTAAAAAAGTGTTTTTGGGTTTATAAATTAAAAGGTGATGAAAGTGCATGTGAAATTTTCACTTTATTTAATCAAATAAAGTATATTTTTAAATGGCTGATAGTTCAATTAATTATGAGGCTGCCCTTTTCAATCATCATTGCTTTTATACGTGATTGTGTATTATCCAGTGCTATAGTACTATTCAATGGCCAAGCGCAAGTACTGACAAAGTGCGTTTCACATGAGAACGCTGTTCTCTGACAGCATTCTCCTGACACTCACCAGCATGTGTGTACTGTACGTTTAGCTGTGGGAGCAACAGATGGCAAACAGTGGTAGCTCTAGAAACAGTGCTTGTTGCTAAGACAACATCACATTAGAAACAAGGCTGACACAGGCTGCTCCTGGTGGATCACTAAAGCAGCTCGTGTTTTATAAAGCACCAATGAAAATAAAGGAGGCTCTGTAGGAGGGTGGTACATATATGCTTCAACATCTAGACCAGCCAATGCCACCACCTACATAAATGTGAACGCACACACATGCTGTATACACATATTTGATCACAATCTTCAGCATCGTAGTGATAAGATTGATAAGAACGATACAGTACATAGTATGTACATAATACAAACACCCATATCTGCAACATATTCACAATCAGCATTAGGCCAACCTCTTGATCTGTGTTTAGACAATAAACACTCCATCATTTGTTTCAATCCTACTCGATGAATGTTGGTTCTGTTTCAAGTACATTGAAAGTGGTACAAACAACACCAAGGTTCTCCCTGAACCAGAACATGAGGCCTTCTGTTTCCTTGTAGATTTAGACATTATAACCAGCTGTGGGGAATGGATGTAGTAGAGGCTTTATAATAATTATTAGCAATTGCAGAGACAACTACAATACGTATTATAATGATACAGGTGTGTATTAATTGTATGGCACAAACACATTTACATGTAAACAACCCTAATCTAACATTAACTAGGATTGTCATTTAATGGCATCAGCACCATATGCAGATGCCAAAACACAACAAGATCCATAATTGATGTTGTTCAGTGGAAAAACAAGCCAATGGTTAAGCTCCCCTCTGAGCACTGCATCATTCAGACATTCCATCTGCTCCTGTTACCTCTAGTTAGTGCCGCTCAACTACTGGAGGATGGGCATCTCTTTCAACCTTGATGTGAGCTACTGTGGGAGCCGCGGGGGTCAAGGCACGTGACAGCTTTTACACAACACCCCCCCCCCCCACACACACACACACACACTCAAAGCTCACCTCTGGCTCTTCGTACAGGTGTTGCGAGAGCTGGTCGTGCTGAATAATTCCCGCCTCGTCGTCCGTGGGCCCATTTCCAACATGGATGCCCCCAAAGTTATGCGTGCCCTGTTGAGAACAACGGCACAGAGCCACAGGTGAGGAGTCACAACCACTGTGGTCAAACGTGCATAGTGTGTGTGTGCTGCTGCTTTACCAGGCGTATCTGCTGCATGTGCTCTCTCCTCAGTAACAAGGCCTTCACTATTAGCATGCAGGGGATGCATATCACCGCCAAGATCACCAGGATTGACTGAAGGTACATCTGCAAGCCCACGACACAAAATTAAAAACGACAGTACGGCAAACAGGGAGGACCTAAAAGCTGGTATAACACCGTTTGCATTAAAGTAAAGCAGTACGTATACGGACACTCTTCGGTTGTGTCATTGTGCCCCCACAATCAGGGAGTGAATAAATGCGCTTGCTAGTGCCATTTCTACTGTCCATGTGTGCAGTTGCTGTTCCTGACCTGTCCTTTGTAGAGAGACTTGATAGTGGGGTCACTGTAGCTGAAGAGAAACATGTTGATGAAAGCTATCAGAATACTGGGAGCGTCCTTGGAGGTGAAGCAGTCATAGGCCACCCATTTATAAATAACCAGCAAAATCAGGTATCCAAACAAGCA
Organism: Forbesichthys papilliferus; assembly: GCA_025399855.1. Taxonomy (NCBI): domain Eukaryota; kingdom Metazoa; phylum Chordata; class Actinopteri; order Percopsiformes; family Amblyopsidae; genus Forbesichthys; species Forbesichthys papilliferus. The sequence continues at coordinate 3,963 of JAODOY010001363.1, forward strand.
GGACATGAACACCAGTTCTGGGATAAATCTCAGATAAATGTCCAGGGGCTTCTTGAAGAACCTGTGATGGGAAAACATAGTTGAGAACTAGCGTTAAGACAAACACTGAAGTGCAAACTGCTTGTCCTCTAGATGAACTGCTGTGGGGGAAATGTCTCACTTATGGTTGAAGAAGCTGAGAATGACTCCAAACAACATTTGGATGACTCCAAGAATGACGGACATCTTCATCTTAAAGGAGTTGAGGAACGTCAGCTTGTTAGAAGCAATGTTCCAGATCTGAGGGCAGAGTTGATTCAAACTTCTACAAAATATTTGGAGGGCACATCCAGCCAGAATGACTATCCATGACAGAAAAACTGCTAAGAAAATAATATACCGGGTCAATGCCAATGGGGTATGGTCCAGTGAAGACTCCTTTGACCGCTGGATCCAACTGCAGGATAGTATTGCCTGCAAGGGTTGCATCCCTGAAGAGATGATCAAAATGAAAAGTTAATAATACAAATTAAACAAATAAATAAAGTTTCAACCTATGCAACTATTCAGACCCAACGACCATAATGTGCAGGGACACTCACGTCCAGTTGCCCCCTATATCTGCATTGAACATGGGCCGCACGCTCCATCCAGAGCCGAAGATGTTGAGGGACTTGGAGAAGCAGTCATTGTAAATGAAGCCGGTGTACATGGAGAACATTCCCATCAACAGGATGATGTAGCGTCCCGAAAACATCATGCCAAAAATCTGCCAAGTTATGGGTAATGCAAGTGATTAGCTATGGACCCTTTTCACATGCAGAATACGTTGCACCGGAAATTGTCATACAGCAGGTGGGTAAACAACGGCAGGCAATATGGACATTCTTGAAGCCTGGCGATATATTTATTGTTTCTATATACAGTAGTATACAGTACTGTATTTAAAAAGTGCTTTGCAGTTTGCCACCGCAGATAATACTATTAGAGTTTTCGTTGCCTGAGAGCAAAGCTGGATTTAAAGCCACGAAATTACGCTGAAGGTAAGTTGCTAAGCAACAAAGAATAATGCAATATTTTATTTAAAACTATAATCTATCGTTGTGTATGCCTATTGAGTGCCAATTCCAATAACGTTCATGTTCTTAAGTGTTTAACGCACGGTAGTACACGGCCAGCAGGTACCGTAGTGAGAGCTAGTAAATGCTAAACTGCTAGCATAGTACCGTAGGCTACTGTAAGTAGATGAGGAAAAGAGAGGATCCTTGTAAACTTGAGTTTCTACTATGTAGTGCATAATCCAAAAATACCTTTTTAATAACTGATGTGACAAATCTTAACAGACTGACGTTGCAGTTTTTTGCTTTTAAGTTTAGTTTGCCAGTGATGGTTGGGAGCCTGAACATGTTCACAGACAAAGATGCTGCCTGTTATAATTTAAAAACATACCGGTAGCACCCAAGTCTCGTCTAATCTTGACTACACATAACCTTCTGAGATCACGATTGTTTGACATTTGGCAGAAAGCAAGGTGGGGTGTTCATTTTTAGAAAACTCACAGCATCTGTGGTTTTGAATACTATGACATTTACGGAGGCCCTAGTCTGGCCATGGGATGCAATTTCATATGTACTCACCGGGGCTTGGGATGAACAGTTTCAAACACGTACATATGTCAAATTTTCCTTTTGTACAATTTAAAAGTGATGTTATGCAGATGTAATGGTCGTGGTGCAGCGTATGAGGTGGGGTTTGTGGTTGGCGGGGGGCGGGATGGAGGTACTCCAGAAGAGCATACCTCGCTGTCTTTCTGGGCCATCAGCCTGCTCTCTCTCAGGACCATGTAGAGGGCAGCGCTGGTCATGAGCATCCCGTGACCCATGTCTCCGAACATGACAGCAAACAGGAAGGGGAAGGTGATGATGGTGTATGGCGCTGAAGAGATGCAGGCAGGCAGGCAGGCAGAGAGGGGGGGGGGGGGGGGGGGGTTATATGTAATCAGGGTTCCCACGCTAAGTCATGTGTCAAATTCCCTGACTTTCACAGACTAAAAATCTGAATTTGCATGACTTAAAATAAAAAACATGCCGCCAGAACAATGTCTGTTTAAGAGACAACTGGCATAGTCCAAAACCAAAAAAAAAAGGAAAATTAATGAACATTCACACATCTCAACATGTAATAACACATGTAGTAACATTTTGACAAGTGGAAAGTCAAATGTAAACATGCTGCAAAGAAAATTCCCTGACATTCCGTGATTCGACCCAAAAAACAAAAAAAGATGAACCCCTGACTTTCCATGTGTAGAATAGACTTTATTAAAATTCCATGATATTCCAGAAATCCCATGACCAGTGGGAAACCCTGTGTAATGTATGAAAGGGTGGCAGGGTTATGGAGGACTCCGTGACCGGTTCACATCACAGACACAGAGCCACAGCGGGTGAGTCAACAGAACCAGCAGGATACACAGACCCTGCTGTAGACGTACACACTCACCTGGGTTCATCTCTCGGTAGTCGCCGATGCCGTAGGCGTCCACGATGCTCTGGAAGCCTGTGGTGAACTTGTTGGTCTTGTTGTAGGTGGGGGGTGTCTGCTTGGTCTGCATCCGGTTGAGGATGGAGGGCACCGTGGAGCCACTCTTCTCCTGGAGGACGCGCACGCACACACACGGTTCATGGGGGGCAAACATGTTAAAGGCAGGGTTAGTCATTTGAGAAAGCTTGCTAACGCTTCCTAACGTTCAGCTCAAATCATAACAAACTCCCTCAGAAGGTCCGCACACTGAAACGCATTGTGAAGCCAAGTGGTATTGTTGAAGCCAAGCGGTGTTCAGCTTGGTATCAGCTTCTCATTTTTTCAGCACACACAGAAAACGGTCAGTAAGATAGCGAAATGCGAGGAGCTAGCTGGTCAATTTGATAATATATGTATTACAGTAGCTTACATTTATTAGCTTTGAATAGCTGACTATACCTTTGATAACTCTTCGTGTCATCACAGAGACAGACAGATAATGGAGATTTATGTGATCCTGTTCTTGAAAATGTTCATAAGATAATACATATTAAATATGTGCACCTGCGCTTCCACAAAGGGATGTGAGTGCAGGTGGGCAAATCAAAGAGCCTTCCATTGACATAACCTCTAGGGCAGCTGTCATTAATCTGTCCAATAATAGAATCATATGCTTCAGGTGCCAGCTCGTGCCTGCTTTATTGTCCAGGAATCACAACAGCTCCACTGCTTTACCAATATACTGTGTCCATGATGGTTTATTGTCCAGGAATAAGGACAGCTCCACTGCTTTCACAATATACTGTGTCCATGATTTGTTTGTCCAGGAATAACCACAGCTCCACTGCTTTCCCAATATACTGTGTTCATCAGCCCGTCATACTAACATGGTTCCCCACAGTAGAGGGGCACCATATCACTGTGTCAAGTACAAAATAAAGTACATAGCCATGGATTAAGCGAGGCCATGGCGCAAAACCTCTCTTCATCACACCTAGCACAGATTGATCGATTCTTTGGAAATATGGCTCCTTTAAACCCGTTATACCGCATGACCACCCACTCTCACCACTAATTCTGCCCCATATTCATCAATAGAAGGCGATATCTTGCTATAAGCAGTCCCTGCCAATGGTAAGGTGAAGCAGGTTGGTTTTCAGTTTATCTGGTTGGTCCGGTTGGAAAGAACAGCTAGCATCATACTGACATGGCTTCGAGGGTTCTGTTAAAGCAGTATGGCTTGCTCATTCAACATACCCACCCAACTCACCACCCTATCTCACTTGTTGAAATGTCACTTTGCCTGCCTGATGAGGTGATGAGTTTATGAGTCATACTACCGTACAGAAGGTGAAAAGACCACTGAACTAATTCAATATTATAGTACACCAATAAGGTGTGTGTGTGTGTGTGCGCGTGTGTAAGAAGGTGTGCATGCGTGAATGAGAGTGAACTAATGAGAGTGTGTGTGTGTGTGTGTGTGTGTGTGCGCTTACTTGCACGCAAGTGTGTCTGCAATCTCTGCATGTGTGTGTTTAGTGAGAAAGTGAGATTGTGTGTCATTCATGTGTAGTGTAGTATAGTATAGTATAGTGTGTGTGTGTGTGTGCGCGTCAAAGCGTGGCCACCCACCGTGCCCCTGCGCAGGGCGAACTGGATGGTGTCCAGCTCAGTGACGGGGCACCAGGCCTCGGCGATCAGGCACTTCTGGGTGACGTCGATGTTGCAGAGGTTGAGGGTGTGGTAGATGGCCTTCATCTTCCTCACTTTGATGAACCACACGCGCACCGTCTTGGCGGCCGCCTGCAGCACCCTCTGACGGTGCTCCTCCGTCTGGTTCAGGACCTGAGGACGGACAGGGGACCCACCACCATAGGATGTGTGTGATTAGTCGGTTAGGCCCCGTGTCCACATAGCGATTGTTTTTTTAACAGCGCTCCACCTTTTTTTGTGCGACCACTCTGAGCGCTTTCTAGCTGAAGATATCGGAACTTTTTAGAAAGGCGCTGGTGGCATCACTGCAGCTTTTTTTTAGGCAACCGATCGGTTGGGACAGGATTTCTCATCACCAGGGTAACCATGAAAACTAGTATGAAGTCAAGTCAAGAGGATCATTTAGTTTTGGCCCAAGCCTGTCTACCGTGAGCTGTACAGTATGTTGACATCTCACAATTAATATGTGATAATGTGTATGGGCATATATTGTTCAGTGCTTTTATCACCATACTTGTTTTTAGCTTGTGTAGCCGAATTCACACCACGCACAAAACACACATTGGGAACACACATTGACGCTGGATGAAGGGCGGAAGTATAAATCTTAGAATATTTACACAAAGCTTTCAAATGTCATGTTCAAAGCCAACACGTTCGCCACAAACAGTCAATTTTGAACGCACCTCTTGGCTCTACAACATTTGATTGAAAGTTTGATAAATTGTTTAATAATTGAATTTACATTAATGTATGTTTTGCTAAACATGTAATTCAATGTCATTGAAATCACAAAAAATGCTTGAAAACAGGAAGGAAGGTATAATTTGACTTTTTTTGGAAGCAGAATTAGGCTATGCATGCATCCTTCCGAGAACAATATGAAAACTGTTAAAGGGCAGGTCAAGAGCCTTTATAGTATCAATATTAAGAATTTAAAAAAGTTACATACAGCTAAGTCACATTTGAACCCATGTGACTTGTAAAAGAAGAGCTATTACTATTACATTTGAACTTTGAGACAGTTGCTCTCTAGACAATGGAAATGCATGCATGTCATTGAATGTAGCCTTAATGATGTATCTCAGGCACAATACAAAACCACATTTGCTAATTATGTCGTGATGGTAGGACTACACCTAAACATGATTTGACTTGTGAGGGTTTACGAAACAAACTTGTTTCATGTCAACATAACTGCTGTTAATTATTTACAGCGTACTTTGTGCCAAGTCAGCTAAAGTTGACATTTCATGAACGATGAAATGTATATAAAACAAAGCAATAAAAAAACAAGAGTGACAATACAAACCGAAGGGGAGGGCAAATATCCTTTTTACTCAGAGATGCCAAACTGTTGGCCAAGTCTCCCCTATTTCAATTTGCATGTGATGCTTTTCCGAGCTTTCCGCAACCAACATTTGGTATCCCCCTCTATGTGACTCAAAGTGTTTCTCGTGATCAGCAAATAGCGGGGACATTTAAGAATTTCATCTCAGGCACTGTCAGGAGGATCCCAAACGGCCCACACACAGGTCGACTGCTGTACAAGCAGTGTGCCATTCTGCCTCGGGACCTCACAAGCGCCCGCGTAGCGACCGGCACAACAGAGTCCACGCAAACAGCGAGACATGCATTCCCTGGCACTCTCGGGAACACGGAGGGATGAAGCCATATCCATCTATCTGTCAAACTAGGGATCTGCACCACATGAAGCCTTTCACTCTGTCTGTGGGGAGGCTTACCATAACATGGAAGCGCCCCAGTGCTTAGCACTGGAGTATAAGTGGCAAGTCACTGGCCGGCAGGGGAAAAACCAGCATGCCGTGGGGATTTAAGCTAAAGCCCCTAGTCTAGGAAGTCTACAGGGTGTGTGGCCTCACACTTTGTGGGCGTTTGGGGTCTTGTCGTGTATGGCTGAAGACAGTTTATACATTCTGTTGAGCAGCTGGCTGCATTACCAGGGAGGCAGATTATGTTTTCCTTGCCAAAAAAGGACAGGGTGCCATGGTTTGTCCCAACACACACACACACACCGTACGGTACGCTGAGAAGTAATTAGGGACAACACTGCGATAACATCACCGCGGTCTCTCGGGGAATATTGCTGTGTGCCTGTTAAAGGGATATCAGTATCAGATCCAGCTGCTGTTAAACAACGGCCGTGTCTCTTGGTGACTGACGGAGGGTTAAAACAGCAGCACAGCCTTATCAAAGTCCCACCACTGAGACAGGCATTGTTCACTGAACCGCCAGTGAATGCTGGCACAATAGCTGTGGATTAGCCTCTTGTTGAGGTCGGCCTAATATAGGAGGATGATGACGACAGATTTAACTGATGTTTGCCCACGTTTCTTCAGCAAACATTGAATTCAAAATTCTGTATTATAAGTAGTGTATTTGCTTCAGATTGTATAATAAAATAAACAATGTCACTGGTTATGTTGTTCCAACTTATAACTAGCCAACAGAAATAGCTGCTCTTTAAATTATGTCTTCTGTTATATGATATTGAAATAGAAAGACTAACTAATTATGTATATTGAAGATATATAGACAAAATAATGTTACTGTACTGAATGAATGAATCAATGATTCTTACAAGTTGCAATGAATTGACAATGCAACGTCTCTTGCAAAACTAAAGAGATTTGACGCCACATATTGCGCAAAACAGCATGAACTTTGAAGACATTAGACTGAGCATATAATAAAACAACCAAATATTAGCTGTTGTTGGAGCAGGTCTGGGCAAAGCAGAAACAACCAGCTGCAGAAATATCGACATTCAACATTGAATGCACTGAAATATGACAATGTCATAATTCAACAAACACTAGCAGGAAAACGCACTGCCACTGAAACAAAAGAATGCTTCCGTTTTGGCTGTATTGTTTCTGTCAGTGACAGAAACTATTTCCCCTTCTCTTCCTATTTGCAATAACTAGGCAGTCTGAGCTGACTTTGCAGAAACAAATCTTCAAGCCTGTGGAACTCAAAAGGAAATGGTGCATTGCTTGTGCGTCTGAAAGTAAAGTAAAGCCAAATAAAAATACAATATCTGTTTATCTGATATTAATTGGGAAATGGACGTGAATCCATATACTTATAAAATATATACACTGTATCAGTAAATTATTGTAGGCATCACAGAAGGCTTAAACAGGAGAGTGTCTAAAACACCACGTTGTTTAGATACGGTCATCATAGCAAATACTAAAATATACAGCATAAACCATACAAAAGTACTGATAATTATTTAAATTAATAAAAGGTTATTTATAAAAATGTAATTAAAAACAAATATATATGGAACCCCACTAAAAGCATCTTGCGACTCATCGAGAGGCACCCCTACCCACAGTCTTAGAATGACCATAGTGAATATTAGAAAACACTTGGATGGATTTCTCTCAGCCAGGGTTACTTGTGCATGTGTGCTCTGCCTGCATGTATGCATTTGTGCACATTCAAAGAAAAACTACTAAATGAAAATAAATGACATACCATCTGAAGGTCGTCAATGCGAACATTGACACCCGCTGCCATCTCTTTCCTTTCTTGCTGCGTTTCTGGACAGGGGTACAAGGATGCTCTGAACCTGAAAAGAAAACGTGACAAACATCACCAAAGGAATCAGGGCTCACAATTGAAACTGTGATGAACATTTGGACAGGAAATCAGAATATAATATCGCTTTTCTTCAGGTCTCATCCTAGCCTCTTACCCCTCACATATTTTCTTAACACGATTCTTCAGCTGGTCTCCTTGGAAGAAGATAATGAAGACAGACTTGTGGACCTGGTCACCCTGTACAGAAAGCATCACGTTTATTCATTCACTATGGTGTGTCAGTATTTCAGCAGTATCTGTATCTGTGAAGCACCAAATGGGAGTTATGTGCATGTAGGTACACAGCACTGACCGATACTGGGTCTTCCAGAGGCTCTTCAATGTCCGCCTGTCTCAGGAACACATTTCCACGACAGACTCTCCACAGCATCCTCTCAAACGTGGGAATGCGTTCCCTGCCGATTACACCTGCTACAAATCTGTCCCGGTAAGTGATGGAGACAATTCATTGTCAGGAAACGTATCAACACCTACATTATGATGATGCATTGGGTCTACAGTGATATTGGCCATATGCAGCGTGATGTGGGGAGGCCAAGAGATGAGGCACACCCTAATCTGAGAGGAACCGCCCGGTTGATCTCGTTGGGATCCAGTAGAGTAGATGACTCCTCCAATAAACTGGGGTCCTCCATCTACAAGAGTGCAAATTGAAAACACAGCCATTATATTAATATTTTATTACTGTGAACGATCCAATAACGTTAACAATATATGAGAATGCAACAAGAGATCCTGTGCTAGAATTACTTCTTGAGGGTAAAGGTCAGAGCTTTCAGGAGACACAGTACTGGTAAATTACTTACTGTCATTTCCTAGCTTTCGCTTAATGATTTACCATATTAAATCTCATAAACGGCTGCAGTGTATATATCTCTTTTTTACAGTTTGGACCTTTAAACCACTTCAGTGCATTTTGGGAAGACATGTGTAATGCACTGAAGTGGTTTAAAGGTCCAAACTAAAAAAGAGATACACACACACACACACACACACACACACTACCCTTCAAAAGTTTGGGGTCACTTAGAAATTTCCTAATTTTTGAAAGAAAAGCACAGTTTTCTTCAATGAAGATAATATTAAATTAATCAGAAATAC